>JAXQQM020076808.1:0-147980 GCA_034641835.2 Pinus albicaulis
GCATCGATCACAGAAAACAATGTTACCAATGAAATAGGTAACCTGACCTCAAAAAGGGAACTCTAGCCCAAAAAGACTCAAAAAACATGAAAAAACACCCTAAAAACAAAAAAAGTGTATTCCAGAACGCACTTGGTTTTTTTTTAAGGTCAAATTTCAACCTTTTATAAAATTATGCTAAAAACAAAATTGTTTCTTGAAAAAAGGATTGAAAAAACACCCTCAAAACAAAACGAGTTGATGCTAGAATAACAAAAATAAATAAAATTGTGTCATATTTTTGACATTTAAAAAAATAGAAATAACATTTTTTAATTTTTAAAATTCAAACATTAAAAAAAACCTAAAATTTAAGAAAAAAAATAAATTTAAAAATAAAAACATTTTAAAGCTTAAAATTTAAAAATATATAGGAATAAAAAAATTAAAATTAAAATTAAATAAAAATTTTAAGTCAAACATTAAAAAAAAAACCTAAAATTTAAGAAAAAAATAAAAAATAAAATATAAAAATAAAATTTAAGCATTAAAATTTCAAAATATATAGAAATAAAAAAAAATAAAAATATTAAATTAAAAAGAAAAACAAGTAAAAAAAAAAAAGAAATTATAAAAAATAAAATATAGAAATTAAATTTAAAAAAGAAAAAGAAAATGTTTATTAAATTTAAAAAAAAAATTAAATTAAATTTTAAAATAAAAAATTAAATTTAAAGAAATATATTAAATTTTAATAAATTTAAAACTTTAAAAAAAAAAATTAAAAAAAAAAAACAAACATTATTGAAATTAAAAGTAAAAAAATGAAAAATTAATTAAAAATGAAAAATGAAAAATAAAATACAATAAAAATATTAAATTTAAAAAAATTATATTAAAAAAACAAATAGATTTTAAAAAATAAATTAAATTTAAATTATAAAAAATAATATATATATATATATATATATATATATATATATGAACTTAAATTATATATATATATATATATATATTAGATTTTATTAAATTTAAAAAAAAAATGTTAATATTAAAATAAAAAATTAAATTTAAAAAAAATATTAAATTTTAATAAATAAATGAATAAACAAATACATTTTGAAATAAAAAATAAATTTTAAATATAAAGAAAAAAAAAACATTGTTAAAATAAAAAGTTAAAAATATATTAAATAAAAAATAAAATAAAAAACAAATTAATTTGAAAATACTAATTCTTATATATATATATATATATATATATATATATATATATATATATATATATATATATATATATATATATATATATATATAATTAATTTTAAATACACAACTTTAATTGAAATAAAAAAATATATAAAAAATTTAAGTAATTAAAAAAATAATAATTAAAAATTAAAATATTAAAGTCAAATAAATTAAAAAAAATACAAAATTTACTAAATTTTAAAAAATTAAATGAAAAAACTAAACATAAAAAAAAAAAATCAATTAAATTAAAAAAAAGATTAAAAATTTAATAAAAATTATTAACAAAATTTAGAAAAAAAAATTAAAAAAACAAAACAAAAAAAACAAAAAAAAATTAAGAAAAAAAAAATTCAAATTAAAAATAAATAAATAATTTTTTTAAATTAAAAAAAAAAAAAAATTAAAAAAAAATTATTAAAAATTTAAAAAAAAAAAAATTAAAAAAGAACTTTTTGATCGTGGTGGCACCGCCAATCGGCCTCCCGCCTAGGTGGCGGCGGAGGCAGGCCGCTAGGCGGGAGGCTGATTCCAGGAATCGCCCTGAGGCTGATTCCGGGAATCGACCTCCCGTCGCGGGATGCGGGAGGGCGATTCTCGGAATCGGCCTCTCGCGACGAGAGGGCGATTCCCGAAATCGGCCTCCCATCGCGGGAGGGTGATTCACGGAATCAGCCTCACACCGCGGGAGGACGATTCCCAGAATCGGCCTTCTGCGTAGGAGGGCGATCCCTGGAATCGGCCTCCCGTGGCGGGAGGGCGATTCCGGGAATAAGCCTCTCGTCGCGGGAGGGCGATTCCCAGAATCGGCCTCAGGGCGATTCCTGTAATCGGACTCCCGCTGCGGGAGGGTGATTCCCGGAATCGGCCTCCCTCCATGAGAGGACGATTCCCAGAATCGGCCTCCCGCGGCGGGAGGGCGATTCCCGAAATCGGCCTCCCGCCCAGGGAGCGGCGCAGGAGCATGATTCCTAGAATCAGCCTCTCGTCGTGGGAGGGTGATTCCCGGAATCGGCCTCTCGTCGTGGGAGGGCGATTCCCGGAATCGGCCTCCTACAGCAGGAGGGCGATTCCCAGAATCGGCCTCCCGCCCGGGTAGCGGCGGAGGCTGGCCTCCGCCGCCACTTGGGCGGGAGGCCGATTGGCGGTGCCACAACGATCAAAAATATTTTTTTTTTAATTTGATTTTTTTATTTTTATTTTTTAAATTCAAAATATTTAATTTTTTTTTTTAATTCAAATTTTTTATTTTAAATTTAATTTGTTTTCATTTTTATTTATTTATTTATTTATTTATTTTGTTTTTAAATTTCATATTTTAGATTAATTATTTCTTAAAATTTAAAATTTATTTATTAAATTTCAATTTAATTTAATTTTTTTTTTTTAATCTTTTAGTTTTTTTAGTTTTTCATTTTTAAAATTTATAAATTGTTTCATTTAAAAAAAAATAGTGAATTTATGGATATTTGTTTTTTAATTATTTGCACGTTGTTTTTTTCATTATTTTTTGTTTTTTAATGATAGTTTTATTTATTTTAATTTTCTTTTTCAATTTTCAATTTTTTTTTTTTTTTTTTAATTTTTTTTTTTGGTTAATTTTAAAATTTGTATTTTTGTTTTCTTCTTATTATTATTTTTTTAATTTAAATTTTTAAATTTAATTTTTTCTTTTTTTGTATTTTATTTTTTTATCTAACTTTTAATTTTGTAATTTAAATTATTTTTAAATTTTCTATTTTAAATTTTTTTTTTTAATTATATGGTTTTTTGTTAATAACTTAGAAAAAAATGTTTTTGATGTTTTCTTTTTTTAATTTTTTTGGTTAATTTTTGTTTTTTTCTTTAAATTATGTGTTTTTTTTTCAAAATTTTCATTTCTTTTGATATAATTTTTGAATATTTTTGTTTTTTTCTTGTTTTTTTTTTAATCTATTTTTGTTTAAATATTTTATTTTTAAGAGTTAATTTTTTTTTTTCGCATTTTTATTTGTTTTTTTCATTGTTTATATATATATATTTTTATCTATGTTTTGTGTTTTATTAACAACATGAAAATCACCACTCTAAAAAAAAAGTTGATGCTGCATTAATACGTTTCAAAATTAGCATGAAAATCACCGCTCTAAAAAAAAAAAAGTTGATGCTGCATCAATACGTTTCAAAATTAGCATGAAAATCACTAAAATTTTAAAACAAATATTCATACTTCATAAATAAAAATATTAGAGTGTCAAAAATGTGCTAAAAAAAAAAAAGGTGATTCTGCATCACCACTTTTCAAAATCGGGTGCTTTTTATGCTACCAAAAAAAGGTAGGTAACAATGCGGTTACCTATTTCATCGGCTACCATTGATCATAGAATGGATTGATGGTGACCCATTAAAAGGATGATCCCTCAAATCGAGTATGCAGAGGGTTTGATCCTGGAATGAGAAGAAAATTCGGATCAATGCTGGAAGGGAGATTCAATTATAAAGAAGAGAGCAGTGAGATTCGAGGGCTGAAGATTTGTTGGAACCCTGGTCTGCTCGAAACCAAGTAAATGGAAGTAGATACGAAGGCGTAGAAGAAGTGTATTGAAACTATGCGAGGGAACCATGAGCAGAATTAAACCTACGTTGAAGCCATGCGTTGGTGAATATCTGTGTGGGTTTGAAGACTGGCTAATGTCATTAACCGGAAGGTGTGTGGCATAGTTCTTCAAGGAGGAACCATTGTTCTGTTTGGAAACTTGAAGTCAAATAAAATAGAATGATGGAGTAGTGCAGTGAATATGTTAGATCAGTTAAAGAAATGGTGTAGTGGAACTTTGAGTCAACAGAAGACGGAACAATGAAGAGGATTTGGAAAACCACAAATGGTTTTCGCGTGACTCAAGGATGGTAAGAATTTTTATTGAAATTGAACACGATACACCTAAATGAGTGACACATAACATTGGTGGAATTCCAATACAGTTGATTTCGTGCTGAGTTGGAGCGATAAGTCACCGGAGGAAAATGAACGCGATATCCGTTCGATGATTTGTAGTTTAGATCTGACGGAATTCCCACCTGAAGGTGTGGGAAAGTTAATGAAAGGTAAGTGGGTTGTCAATGCTGTGGGACCCAACATATATGAGCTAGTTTATGTTTAACCAAATTCAATTTCGTAAAATACGAATCATTATAAGGTGGGAAATTCATATGGTTGGAATATGAATTATGCAAAGGTGAGTGCATTGAATAAGGGTAATACAATATGATAAGTGGATTGGTAAATGTGGCCGAAAATTCATATTGTATTTGATTGGTACTTTTGTTTTTAACCAAAGTCCAAAATTGTGATCAAGCAAGATTATATTTATGCTTCTAAGGTATATAAAGGGTTTTAAAATAATGTATGTGTTGGCCCAAAGATTTGTTTTGGGTTTTAATGCAAAATTGAAATATTGATTTCAATTTCATGAAGTGGGTTTTATCCTATGGTTTTAACCATAGGGTATAAAAAGGTAGCTTCCGCATTAGAAATTGGCAATATGAAAAATATGTTGGTTGGTAAATGAACCATGCATTTTTATATGCATCTACAGGTGAGAATGTGGGTTTTGCAGCCTTCGGCTGCATCAAGTGGTATCAAAGCTGGAAGAGATCTTTTGAAAGTTAAATATTTTTTTTTAAATTAAATCAAAATGCATGTGTGATGGAAAAATAAGAAGAGATCAGATTCTAAATCTGATAAGCAACAGATACACATAATTGAAGTGAGCAAAAATTACGTAGATATTGAAGGAAATATAATTTTAACTTCAGATTGCACTATGGTTGCAGATAAGATGAAGACAAATTTTTTGGTGATGATGGTAGTGAACCTAATATTCCAGCGAAAGGTTGGATAAGGAGAACAACTGAAATGTTCTCAAGAGAAGGTGAGTTGAGGATATAAGCCTAGAAAGAGCAGAAGAGAGTGCTCAAGAGGTTCCAGAGATAGAGAACCAGTGCTTGCCAAAAGACCAAGTCTAGAGAAGGGATTGGTGAGGTAAGTAGCAGCAGGGAGGGCTTGTTGTTGCAGAGGCTTAGTGCAACTCATAGTAAGTGAGAAGCTCATAAAGAAGATTATCATGGAGAATCAGAGAAGAGGTTATAAAGAGTGCCACAGAGATAAGATGAAGGATAGAGAAAGAGATATTGCAGTGATGAAAGTACAATTGGAGGTACTACAGGAATGGCTACAAGAAGAGGAAAACCAGAGAGGAGGATGGATCTTTCCACTGAAGGGAAAGAAGGTAATTTGGAAACAATTACAAATAAAGTGGAGGCAGAAGGAGATTGCCTTATGGAAAGAAGAACTCAGAATTTTTGAGTCAAAGATGGAATTTGATGATTCCACATGCAAATTTGTTCAAGGAGAAATGCTTGAAGAAGCAAACAAGACTGAAAGGTCTTGTGTTTTTAAAACTAATGAATTGTGCATGATTGTAGGTACATAACATGGTGATGAACAAACTTTGAAGTTTGTTAAGGAGAATAAGTTGAATCTGAAATCTATTTAGATTAATGTTGAGATAGCAAGATCTCAGAAAGAAATGAAGACAAAGGAGTCTAATGGAAATATTCAACAAAATATTGAAACAAAATAAGAAGGACCATCTGATGATTGGTCAACAATAAGTAAAGGTATGGAAAGTTGTGTGAAATTTCCAATTTCTACTCCAATTGAAATTGTTGAGTTATATAGAAAGTTAGATCTTCAAAGAAGAGAGTTGGGAAAGTAGAGGATCTACACTCAGTATAAGTTGTTGAATGTGAAAGACAGAGAAATTTTCATGAATGATAGTCAAGAAACCGAGGATAAGGATGTAAGAGTTAAAAAAAGTGAAATTGCAGAGAAAGAAGTTCATTTTTGTGAGCCAGAGAAAAGAGACATTCATGAAACAGATGATAAGAAGGAGAGACTAGCTGACAGTCTCATGGAGAATTTAAATTAGCATACTGATGTGCTAACAAAGGATTTGGAAGAAAAATCAAAGCAGCATACTGAAATGTTTCCAGAGGAAGAAGAGACATTGAGGTCTTGTATTTTTAATACTGATAATTCATGTGTTAACTATGCAGGAAAAGAAGGACAACAAATGGAAAATGTCAATGAAAAGGAAACTATGTTAGCTAAAAACATAGTGAAGGATCATCATTCTATCATGGTGATTGGAAAAATGGAGATAACCCTGGAAGCTGGAAAGAAAGACAGTGAATATTTTTTGAGTCCTGAAGGAGACTTGGAATTGCAAGAAGAATATTTGGTGACTGGATCATCAAATGAGACCATTGGGTCTTGTAATTTTGAAATTGACAATTTGACTATGTTTATAGGTGTTGCAGAAGACAATCCATCTTTTGGAATTGTCTTGAATGAAGATGAATTGTTGCAGAAGAAGGAACTCATAAATTCCAAGGAAGGTGAGACAATCATGTCTCGTATGAAGGAACTTGTTACTGTTGATGACAAGGAGGAATTGGCTTGTCTAATTGACCAAGAGAAGATTGTGGGAAATACTTTTAGAACTACCACAGTGATGGAGAATCATAATTCTATTCTGATAAAGGATGAAGATACAATGTTTGAAGAAGTTGAATTGACTGCCAGAATCAATCAAGGAGGTGATGGAAAATACTGAAGATTTTCAAAGAAGAAGAAGAAGGATATGCTGAAACTAAATTGCAGCATATTGATGAGATGAGACAAGTACAAAAGGAATGGCTAAAATGTTTGTTGGAAACCACTGTGTCAGAGAAATAAATTGTAGACACTAGGGTGAAAATGTCTGAAGTTATGGAAGAGATAGGAATAGATACTAGTTTTTCAAATTTGATTATGCTTACTAGTATACAAAGAAGAATGAATGAATATGTTACTGTAGTTAAATAATAAAATGATAATTAAATTTTTAAAAGTGAATTTGCAGGTAGTGAGCAGAAGAAGAATGTTGTAGAGGGAGATATCTTAAGAGATATTCAGGAAGTTTGGGAGGAGGCAACATATGCAGCAACATCTATGGTGGCAACATCTACAGCAACAAAAACAAAGGCAACATGTGCAACAACAAAGACAATAGTATTGGCAACAACATCTATAGCAAAAGCAACATATGCAACAATAGAAATTGAAAGCAGCAACAAAAGGCAGAGAAATTTCCAGACAGAAGATAACCTAGACATAGAGATTGAAAACATAAGGATGTTGATGATGAAGGTGTCTCAGAAGAAGATAGCAGTGAGAAAGAAAAGTAACAACAACAAAGAAAAGACAAGAGAATACTGTGAAAGCATAGCTAGTAGCAAGATGCAGAATAAGATATGGAAACCTGGAGAAGTACACCAGAAGAATAATGTAGCTATTGGACAACAGCAAAACAGAGTATGGGATCCAGGAGGCAAAGATTAAAAGCACATGATCAGGAGATCATGATTATTTTTGATCTTGGGAGTCTGATGTAGGGGCATTAGGCTCAAGAAAATTCCTTGTATTTTAATAGACTTAGGGGTTTTGTGTTTTCAAGAGAGTTGGTTTCTTATGTAATGATTTGAGTGATTTAATGAGAATTAATTAAATATTGTGAGGAATTTTGTAAATGTTCTCGAATTTTGGAGAACATGAGAGAATTAGGCTAGTTGAGAGTGTATAGGGATTGAGAGATTTAATCCTAAATTAGAATTTGTTTCATTATTTTGTGATGAAAGAGGATCCTTAGGGGTTAGTTGAGACAAATAAGGAGTTAGAGGATATTTAGGATTTCGTTGAGGAGATGGAGGAACTGAAACCAAAAATAGTTTTAGAACCTTTTGTATAAAATGTAAGCCTTAAAGGCATAAAAAATATAAAATAGATAGAGAGTGATTCAGGGTTTGAGAGAGATAGGGTTTGAAGCCTACGGGCTATAGAGGAAGAAGGCCACTGATTGAATATCAGGCCAGAGAGGAAGAAAGCCTTTGTAATTATTTGAGTTTTACATATACAGAGAAATTCGGTGTTGAATTGAGTGTGTATATTTTGATGAATAGAAGTATGATGTGTATATAGAACAGAGGATTTTGGCATCATGTTTATATACAGGAGATTGGAAATTAAAATACACACAGAGTATTCGATTTCGAGATAATGATATTCAAAATTGGGTTTGAATCAATAATAACGAGCTAGCATCGATCACAGAATGGATCGATGGTGACCCATTAAAAGGGTGATCCCTCAAATCAAGTATGCTGAGGGTTTGATCCTGGAATGCGAAGAAAATTCTGATCAATGCTAGAAGGGAGATTCAATTAAAGAGAAGACAGCAGTGAGATCCGAGGGCTGAAGATTTGTTGGAACCCTGGTCTGCTCAAAACCAAGTTAATAGAAGCATATACGAAGGTGCAGAAGAAGTGTAGTGAAACTATGCGAGGGAACCATGAGCGGAATTAAACCTGCGTTGAAGCCATGCGTTGGTGAATGTCTATGTGGTTTTGAAGACTCGTTGATGTCATTAACCAGAAGGTGTGTGGCATAGTTCCTCAAGGAAGAACCACAGTTCTATTTGGAAACTTGAAGTCAAATAAAACAGAACGATTGAGTAGTGTAGTGAATATGTTGGATCAGTTAAAGAAATGGCGTAGTGGAACTGTGAGTCAACAAAAGATGGAACCGTGAAGAGGATTTGGAAAACCACAAATGGTTTTAGTGTGACTCAAGGATGGTAAGCAGTTTTATTGAAATTGAACACGATACACCTAAATGAGCGACACATAGCATTGGTGGAATTCCAATACAGTCGATTTCATGTTGAGTTGGAGCAATAAGTCACCGGAGGAAAATGAATGCGATAGCCATTCGATGATTTGTAGTTTAGATCTGACGGCATTCGCACCCGAAGTTGCATGAAAGTTAACGAAAGGTAAGTGGGTTGTCAATGTTGTGGGACCCAACATATATGTGTTGGTTTATGTTTAACCAAAGTCAATTTCGTAAAATATGAATCATTATAAGGTGGGAAATTCATATGGTTGGAATATGAATTATGGAAAGCTGAGCACATTGAATAAAGGTCATATAATATGATAAGTGGATTGGTAAATGTGGCTGAAAGTTCATATTAAATTTGATTGGTACTTTGGTTTTTAACCAAAGTCCAAAATTGTGATTAAGTGAGATTATATTTCCGCTTCAAAGGTATATAAAGGGTTTTAAAATAATGTATGTGTTGGCCCGAAGATTTTTTTTGGGTTTTAATGCAAAATTGAAATATTGATTTCAATTTCATGAAGTGGGTTTTATCCTATGGTTTTAACCATAGGGTAAAAAATTTAGCTTCCGCATTAGAAATTGCCAATTTGAAAAATATGTTGGCTGATAAATGAACCATGCATTTTTATATGCATCTATAGGTGATAATGTGGGTTTTTTAGCCTTCGGCTGCATCATGGGGCATGGAATTAATTGGACCTCTTGATCCATCATCTGGCCAAAAAAAGTATATATTAGTCTACAATGACTACCTGACAAAGTGGGCTAAAACAAAATATGTGAAGGTAGCAACCAAGGAGAAAGTAGTAGAATTTCTGAGATAGAATGTGTTTTACAAATTTCGATACCCTAGAGAGGTAGTAACTGATTAGGGGGCACAATTCACATATCATCTCATTGAAAATATTTTGAGGATGCATAAGATAAAGCATAAGACTTCCACTGCCTACCACCCTCAAGAAAATGGCCAAGTGGAAGTGACGAACATAGCCTTGGAGAATATCCTCACCAAGGTTGTGAGCAACAATATAAAATATTGGGCGAACAGATTGGTAGAAGCTACTTGGGCCTACAACACTACTTGGAAATCAACAATAGGGTTCACTCCTTATGACCTGGTATATGGCAAGAAAGCTCTGATTTCAATTTAATTTGAGTTTAAAACCTTAAGGATGGAAACTAATTTAGACCTAGATATATCAAATTCCCAACAAGAGAGGTTATTGGAATTAAATGGACTGGATGAGTTTAGGATGCAAGCACTCCTTCACACATAAGTGATTCAGCTGCAAAGGAAGGTCTGGCATGACAAGTACATTAAGGAAACTACCTTTCAAGAAGGAGATTGGGCATTGTTGCATGACTCAATGTTTAAGGATTTAAAAGGCAAACTAATGACAAGATGGATGAGACCCTACAAAGTGGAAAAATGTTATGATAATGGCATAGTTTAGATCAGAACCATAGATGAGGAAGGAATTCCCTTACCACAATGGTTACAGCTTGCTTACAAAAAGTCTTATCTTAGCACTTATAAATTCAATAAAAAGGGAGGTGTATGCCATGGGAGACTCCATATTTTCCAGCGTCTCCCCCTCCTAGAGAAAAATAAAAAATAAAAAATAAAAAATAAAATAATAAAAATAAAAATAATAATAAAGAGGCATGGGTGAAAACCTCTCTGAGGCGCCCAAGGCAAAATCCAGGGTTGAAAACCTCCATGAGGCAATCCTGGAGCAAAAAAAATGAAAGAGACAAAAATTTAAAAAAAAAAAAAACAGCAAATAAAATATCCTTGGCTAAAAACATCTCTGAAGCACCCAAGGAAGTCATATGGGTTGAAAACCTTTGTGGAGGCAGCCCACTTGCCTTCAAAAAAAAAATGAAAGAATGAAACAAAAAAAAGGAGAAAAGAAGAAAAAATATGTATGCACTTATTTGTTTTTATGTTTTGTAGGTTATAGATCAAAGATGGTTTTTTGGATCCAAAGGAGAAGTTTCTCTTCATTTCTCCTTCTCCTCTGCTTGCACAATCCATGAGCCATTCCGACATACCCCCATTCATCCATTTCACCCCTCAGATAAGAAAAAAATCATTTTTTTCTCCTAAATGTAATTTATATAGGAAAATCCAGCAACTACAAGATTCCTGTAGCACTACAGGAAACTCCTATAAATGCTACAGGAAACTGATTTATGAAGGAAGAAGCTCTCTCAAGGATTTCTAAACTTCAAGGAGAGCATGATAATTTATGTTTTTCTTGTACCTACCATTCCCAACCCCTTATTTCACTCCATGCACAAGGATTCACTCTCTAAACACTATGTTTCAACATTAGTGGCTAGATCATCTAAAACTTGGCATGAAACCTCTTCACTCACATATCCTCCACTCCATTCATTCTATGACTCCCTTCCTAGCCTCCATAAACCATTTCCCTCCATTTCTGAGCAAACTGAAGCAAGAAGAAGACTGCTATAGGAATTATAAATTTCCCGTAGCAAATATGTGTGTGGCACAGCAAGGCCAAAAGATGAAGAAAATTTGATGAGGATGACTCCAAAAGAACACAAGAAGACCCCATGAGGGAAATCTCATCAAACATGGCACCTAAAGACCTCCATGCAACACCTACAAGAAGAAAAAAAATAAAACAAAAAAAAGTTAAGCAGCGCACTCAAAAAATACAAGCAGCTCACTCAGAAAAAGTTGCTCACTCAGAAAATAAACAAGGAAGTAAAAATATAGCAAAGAAGAGATCATGGCTGCAATCACCAGCTCCAGCTCCTTGCACTAGCTCATTCGGCACCACACCATCACTAGTTAGGCTCAGGTATGGCCCTTCACCTTTCGCTATGCATTCATAATGAACAAAATGGTTTAATGTCGAGTTTTAGAAATTTAAAAGGAAAAAATGTGGACAGTTAACTTGGCCACCTTCGTAAAGTTAAACTGGAGGAAAAGTAAAAGTACACACAACCTGGGAAAGTCAAATCAATTCAAGAGGGTACAAATAAGGTGATTATGAGGATCAACAATCATTAACTGAAGTGGGACCAATGGTCTCAAAGAGGAAAACTTGTGTTAAGTACGAGTCAACACAACATTCCAAATTTAGTTAAAAATTCAATAAAGGTGAGTTATGTCTCATTTTCACGATTTCGCCGAGAATTTTGAAGATCAGCAAGAGTAGGAGAGCAATGGGAGCCATCAAGGAGAGCCACATAGAGATTAGATCTTACATGCACCATCATGCTACAGGAAATAGAGATTTTCTACAGGCAACTTCAGAAGTAGATTGACAAGGGTATAGAGGGAAACACAGAGTCACCTGTGGGTGAAATTGCTTCCCAAAGCCACCAAATCTGAATAAAACACACCAAAGGACAAAGGTAAGTGGTTTCCATCCTCCAGCACTGAGATTTATCCACAAAATTTACACACAATAAGTTAAATTTGGAAATTAAAGGGTAAAGATTTGCATTTGTTTAAATACCTCCATCTCCAAGACATCTTCACATAACTCTCAAACATCTCATGACATTCATATGACAACCATTAAAACAGGAGGGGGATTCAATAGAAGGGAGCTCACTAACATAGGCAGCATCCTCAAGTCATGGAAATCTTTAGAAATGACCACTGGCTAGGGTTATTCGAGCTTTTGAAAGGTTTTGATGAAGAGATAGCTCAAGAATTTGCAGTGGATCTACAATCACACTTAGAGGAGAGAGCCACCACTATGGTTAGAGGCATATATATCACACTATCACCTAAAGTCATAAGAAGAGTTACAAATTTTCCCTTAGGAGTCAAATGGTTTCAGGAAAGAATTCCTAGCATTGCAGCCAAGAAAAACTTCTTTTTTCCAAGAGAAGAATACTTTAAAGACAAAAATGGAGTGAGGAGAGAAAGCCTTCTATACCCCTGGGATAAAGTAGCCTTCCAAATAATGAATTTTGTTTTTTGTGAATGCATACTTAGTGTGGTTTATGGGTATCATTTCATATTTTTGAAATAACTTAGGTTTCAAAGGGAACTCCCTTTGGAATAGAGATTAAGCATCCTTCATTTCCTCCTGAACTCCATAACTGGCATGAGAAATAAGGCGAGGAAAAAAAATACGAGAATTTGGCTCATCACGGCCTCATAAAAATGATAGCGAATGATGCTTTGAAAATATTAAGCCTACTCATATATTGGTCTTATTTCATAGACATAGATAGGGAAGCCTTCATAGTTACCCAAACAGGGAAAACCTACCTCTAGCCTTAGAGAGAGGGAAGTAGAACAGGAAGAAGAGGAGGCTGAAGAGGAGGTAGAAGAAGAAGAAGAGGAGGCAGAAGATGAGGAAGAAAAAGAAGGGATGGGGATTAAAGCAGGAAACAAAAAGACAATAGAGATAGAGAAAGAAAAATTTGAGGGGAAGGAGGAAGAAAATACTGAGGAAAATAAACGATTGGACCCTATCCTAGGCAGTGAAACCTCCCCTCAAGACACCAACATGTCACTAGAAATTACAGATCAGGAAGTGGATGCTACCCTAGCCACTTTGAGTACACCTATCAAAACAAAAAGGAAGAGGCAAACACCTATGTATTTCAATAATAGGAAGATTCAAAGGGAGAGGCAAGGGAAACCACAGACTCCGACCAAGAGCCCTATTTCCATTGAGGAATCACTGAAGAAAGATGATGAAATAATATTAGAGGAAGGAAGGGTGCAAGAAGTCACCTCAGTTGTGAGGACTCTTGTAACCTACATCAAAAGAAACTCAGCAAGGTTGGCATCCCATACACCTCATGCAACCCCCACAGACCTTCCAAATATTGAAAGGAGAGAAAAAAAATAAAAACAGGGTCTTCAACAAGAAAAACAAAGTTTTCTATAGGAAACTCTGTTTTTTTTACAACAGGAAACTCAAGCATGCCCAAAATTAGAGAAAAAGGCCTTGGTTGAGGAATAAAAGAAGACCATAGATGGGCAAGAGGTCAAAGAAGTTGAGGACAAGACACAATATGAAGGAAAAGATTAAAATGAGGGAGAAAAAGATGACAAGGATGATTCCACCTGACCAAAATGGCCCTCAAAGATGCAGCATTAGTGCCAAACCCTAACCGTCAACCCAATCTCAGATCCTACTACACATACATTTAAGGGGACATATTGAGTCCTCAAAAGTTCACAGTGCCTTCATTTTATTAGTTGGAAGAGGAGAGGGAACACACTCATCATTGGATTAAGCTTGCCACATCTAATGGCGTGCATGACATAGGGGTCATGGAGGGAAAATTTTTTGAGTTTGGGAAGGATTTTGCTAATTTTAGGCTCAAAGAATCCTTGTTGAAAGAGTAACTTCATAAGGCCCAAGTAGAGAATGTGGCATTGCAGGAACAACTTCAGCAAAAGGACTATAAAATGGCCACCATGGAAAATTTTTGCATGGAGGCCATTCAACATAGATATCAATCGGATTCCTATGCTGTTTACCTCAACGAGCAGTGGCTCTTATTTCAAATCAAAACATTAGCCTCCCATGGATCCTTACCTTTTCAGAACTGGATAAAATTCATTTACTTTTGCAACCAATGAAGTATGGAAGACAAGGAAAAAATAGCAGATTTCTACATGCAAAACCTCGTGTTGACAGACTTGAACATTTGGGACCCAAATCCTAGGATGGGAGACATGCAGTTAATGGTATTGGCATCATGGATGGTTAATGAAGAGACTAGAGCACAAGAAGTGAGAAGGGTTATGAGGAGAGAAAACAGAAAACCTTTACACATTAGGGCATAAATATTCAGCCCTGGGGGAGTCATCAAAAACCATCTTAAGATTGAAAAGGATCCTGCACTTGTAGAAAAATGCCTCCACACACAAGCTCAACCCATGGCTCACATTGATGATGTTATAGGTTGTTGGGAGATGAGTTCATAATGGCTAGCCAAAGGACATGGAACAACCTCCCTCACAACCTTAGAAACATGGAGTACCACACACCAGAAATATTGGGAGGTGCCTTGGAAAGATCACCACTATACAAGAGGGCCATGCAAGCCAAAAAGATTTAGTGTCATGGTTTGAATCTCAATTCACCCTTGCTGTTGGGGATGAGTGATGGAAAGGACCAAGATGAGAAAAATAGAGAATGGGAGGAAGAAAAAAAGAATTATGGGTTTTACCCTCTTGAAGGGACTCCCACACTTCTCCCTTGGGAAGTCAGAGGGTCCATCAAAGCTTTGAAAGAAATGTAGAAGGAGGACTAAGTTGATCAGAGGATAAGCAACCATTTGGTAGGGGGTGATGATGAGCTCCATCATTAGGTACATTTGGAGGGGTTAATTGTCACATTTTTTCCTTATAAGTCTATTTTTCTGACATTTTAATTATATTATGGTCTTATGTTGCTAGTGTAGATGGTGATTAAGGCTTATCATAATTCAAATTCCTAACATGATTTAAATGTAGGAAAATCATGAAGATATTGATTTTTTTATGAATATTTTTCCTTTAAATCTTGGCATAGATGGAAAGGATAGATTATATGGGGATTTTCTACCTCTTTAACTGCCAAAGGAAACAAGGGATCCTCGAGATTCCCTCCAACAACTCGAAAGAAAAGGTAGCCAATAAAAATCAAGATCAAGTGCACCAAAGCTACACTTCACTTGCAGTGAAAGTGGAAACATAACCTACTTTTTAGGGAGCTTTTGGTAGCTACCTTCTAGGTTAAATAGGGTTGAGAAAGATCTCATTAGGGTTCAAACTTTGAAGGAATATAATAGACTCTTAGCTCTTGTAATATATTTTTGAGACTTTCATGTTGATGTAATGAGACTATCTTTTGCAATAAAATGAGTATTCAGATTTTTCTTCACTGACCTAATTTCAGAGGGCTGGTCTTGTGGGTTAGGGACCAATCCATTGGCCTCAGTCTCTCTTGTGTATTCATTATTTTATTTTATGTCATTGTAGCTATTTTTCTTAAGAGTATTTAGCTATTATTTCTTGCAGTTCAATTCACTGCTTTTAGTTTGCTTCCATTTGTCTTTTTCTATAGATTTAACTTGCTTACATGTTGGTAGAATATGTTATAAACTCAGAAATATGTGTGTCAAGCCTCCCTCTCTCATCTTTTTCATTGGAGCTTGAGGAGGTTAGACCTTCTCCATATGCCAAAATTAATTTTTAGTTTATTATTTCCTGGAATGAATAGGTAGGTTATTGTAGTTCCATGAATATGTTTAGAATGTTGTGTTAGATATTTGTTTGTAGGCTAAAGTAGATTCAATTTCCAAATTAAACTCATATTTTCCATTTAATTCGTCATGAATTTGTCAATATTTGTTGCATGAACAGGTAGTTTTCTTGCAGGTTCAAGTATCATAGCAAAGGATGACTTCACCAACACCTTCAACTTCATTTCTCACCCTTCATCAACCTTCTTTTCCTCAAAATCACCATTAGTCCCGTTTTCAGATTTTTCATCTTCATACTGTGAGAAAACCCTATAGGTGAAAGAAAATATTTTCAAGAGGTTATGAGCTTGGCCAAAGGGTTGGAAATATTCCAATCATCCAAACAAACCTTCACTCCACCTTCCCTACACTTTTCTCACCCATTTTTGGCCTAAGATTCCCCTCAGACTATTTTTTGTAGCAATTCAAGACTTTCCTGTAGCACTATAGGAAACGTGTAGTAGCACTTGAAATAGCACTAGTGGGCCTCTGATTAAGCCCATAAACCATCATCCACCTCATCCAGACCTACCAAAATCACCTAGACACCTTCAGCCTTGCACCCATGAGTCCAAGCCCTTCATAAGCCAACTTGGCACTTTCTCCTCCTAGCTGCAAAACAATGCATTTACATGCATAGTTAGGTCATGATTAGCTGCATGATTAAAATAATTATAAATAGAACATAGAGCAGATAGAGTGTGTTTAGCCATTTGGCCCAAGAAAGTGTGAATATTTTAGTTTCATTTATGCAATTTCAATTCAGCAATTTACTTCACGCAAGATGCCTAGTTTGCTTCCATTTCTTATCATAGATTAATTTCTATATTTATTTAATTAAAAAGTAGTTAGATGTACTTTATTACTGTAGAGTAGTTCTTTGATTTCTGATAGAGTAATGTATTTTAATCATTTGTAGCCCTAGGTATAAATTTAGAAGTGTGACATAATTCATCCCAAAATCCTAAAAATAACACCCTTTCATAGAGTTCAGAAGAGAATGGCATGAATAGAATGCATCTATTGTGTATATAGCACTGTCACCTCCAATTTTGTATGAACCCCAGGTTTATAAAGTAAAGTAAAGCAGCCTCTAGGAGTTGTAGCATTCTTGGTGCAATACTAGGGTTCACCACTTACTAAATTTCTTTGCAGTAATAAAAGAGATGGTTGGAGGCGGTACTACCTCCGATATCCTGTACAACCTATTTCCCAAAGTAATAATAAAATAATGATGCCTAGAATCATACACAACATATTGCTTCCACAAGTATGGTTGGACCAATAATACATCAGACAAATCAAGAGGAGAAAAATCACACAATACCTCCTCCTTGAATGGCTTAATGTTGTACGAAAGGTGACATTTATGGTGGATGCAAATATCTCTTCCTTGATGAAGCCACCTAGTGGTATACAACTGTGGGTGTGATTTAGTCAGTTGGGCAAGATGCTTCACAACCTCTATTGAAATGAGGTTCTTTTCACTCCCACTATTGACAAGGAAATACAGTGGAAAACCCTTCACCCACATATGGGAATGGAAGAGGCGCTCCCCCTCCTCTGTGTCCTTGAGCTCCTCCCACTGGAGATTGGTGTTAGCAACGATGACACTGGGTTCGACATCAATGATTTTATTCCCTTTTTCATTGCCCTTTTCTAGGACTGACTTAGCATCATAACATGCGTTTGGTTCAGATTCCTTCAGTTCAGCCACCAGTGACTGTTTGGCCCGACACTCGCTTGTGTTGTGAGTGGGGTTATTATGAAATTCACACCACTTCCCTATGTTCTTCTTTGGATTTTTGGTGTTTCTCTGAGTCACCCCACTTTGGATTTTCCCCTTGTTCTGTGGTTCAGGGGCACCTTTCCCTGGATTTGGATTCACGGATCCAAAGTATTGCTTCTTCTCCTTAAATTTCTACTTAATCTTGGTGACATATTGATATGTCGTTCCAAGCGAGGTGATGTTGAGGAACTCCATTTTATCCTGAATGTATTTGTGCACAAACAACTACGGTAATTGGGCACCAAATGTTTCTCTGAATATTTAATATACAACTTTTGCATAGGGTATGAAACAAATTGATTAGCTCTTGCACATATTGATCCCTTTGTTGTCACAGTGCACTTGATTGGATGTAATTGTCCTCATAGCTCCCCATAGGGTAATATTGTTCCTTGATCCCATCTTAGAACGAATTCCAAGTGGGTGCGGTTAAGAACAAAGAGAGTTATCTCTCGTCCTTTTTCTCACAGTAGGTTTCCCACTAGTCCTTGACATGGGGGCGACTTTGAGGAGTACAAAAATAATCTTCTCCTGGTCAGAAAAGTCATGAATCGAGAAATATCCTTCTAATATATTCATCCATCTATCTACGACATCTTCATCTATTTGGAATTCAAATATAGGAATGTTGAATTTTACCTGTACCTTAAAAGGAGTGGCACCTCTAGAGTGGCTGCTGGATGTAGATGCTCTACCGGTGGGCAACCATTGAAGGATCTAGGTAAAATTATCCACCATCACATTCCTTTGTTTCTTGAGGGCCTCCTCGAGAAATGTTTTGATAAGATCTCCTGCTCCCTCATCTTTATTTTCTTTTGCCATGGGAGGTCGTCGGAGTTTGTGAGGCTGATCTTGCAAGGGTTCAACTAGATCGAGCCCTAATTCCTTATACCCTAACCTCGTTAGGGACATGCAAAGAAAAATAGATAAAGAGCAGACCGCTCTGATACCATTGATCCAAATTTATGTAGGAACACAATAATATATAGAAATAAACATAAACACAGAGATGCAGCAAAAATAATACTTCATTTCATTAATATCAAATAACAAAAATATGCTTATAGACATAATGGAAATAAACTAGCTAGGGCACTGGTAACTTATCTCTGAGAAGAGATGTGGTAGCTACAAGCCTCTTAATTGTGTTACTATGAGGTGTGAAGGCCTATTTATTGTTAAGAAATAATGGAAAACCCTAAACATCCAAAAACCTAACCCTAGGAGATGTAGCACCAAAGCTATGGGGCTGTTTGGGTAAATTGGGACATCAACTTCTGGGGGACGTAACTTTGGCATATGATATCCATTTGATGTGATCAATCCATTGTTAAAAATATCTATCTGAGGAATACAACGTTTTAGTGAGAAACATTGAAGGAAATTCCATGTTGCTCTCGATGTTCCCAAAAAATGTTGTTTAGGGCCTCAAAACGGCTCTAGAATTTTAGGACTTGAAAATCTTCTAAAAATAGTAAATTTTGCTGAAACTAAAATATTGAAAGAAACGATGGTGGGGGTTCGAGTGGAATAGGTGGGTGGCCACCAATATCCACCTATATCATGAGATCTATCGAGGAATATGAGAACGTCATCTATGAAGATAATATTAATTAAGGAGATGTTAAGAGCCACCATAGCACCATTAATATGTCCCCTCCTCTTGGCTTCCCTAACAATTTTGCCGAGACATTCCATGATCAAGAGAAAGAGAAAAGGGGAAAGAGGGTAGCCTTGACGTAAACCCCATTGGCATGGAAGAAGTTAGAAGGTTCTCCATTAATAAATTAAACGAATGGGGTAGTAGTGATACAACACATGATCCAATTTATAAAATTGATGTTGAATCCCAAATGCATGAGAAGCATACAGATATACAACCAATTAGATTTGTTAAAGGCTTTCAATAAGTCAATTTTTATAATCATATATTTCAATTTATTAATTTTTATACTTTGTAGTCCTTCTTGTGCTACTCCTATAGATTCGTGTACTTGTCTGTTATCCAAGAAGGAAAACTTCTCATATCAAATTTGGTGGGAGAGGATGGGATGAAACCTGTTGGCTATAATTTTAGCTATGATTTTGTATATACAATTACATAGTGATATGGGTCTGAAATAATTGAAATATTTAGGGTCATCGGTCTTAGGAATGAGTGATATGAAGGTGGAGTTAAAAGAATCATAAATTTTCGTAGTAATTTTTCATTCCTCCACAACTTTCAACAATTCATGCCCAATTAGCTCATAGAAGCCCAGAAAGAATTTAATTGGCCAACCATCAAGCCCAGGGTTTTTATATTTTTTGAACCATCGAAGAGTCCATTCTATCTTTCCTGAGGTGATTGTAGCCATAAGCTCTTTGTTTTTATCCTCATAGACAATGTGAGGGAAGATTCTAGTGATCTGAATGATTTCTGCAACGGTGGAATGTCTGGGAGTAGAAGAAAGTGATAAAAAATTTCGGGTCCCCATGAAAGATAAATCCTTAAAGTTATATATCCTCATCCATTAGCATCTTCCAATGACCACATGGTATTAATTACCTTCCTTCCCTTAGCGTATTGTTGAAAACATTTTGTGTTGTCATATCTAGCCATAACCAATTCACTTTTCTCCTAAGTCTCCATGTTTCATCTCCAAATTTTAACAATCTAATTTTTTCTGTTTCTAGTGGAACAAACCTCAATTTAGCCTCAAAAAATTCATATTCCCGACCACTAGGTAATTTTAAGTGCTGCAATTCAGATTCAATATGTTTGAAAGTCTCCTCACCATTTATCTTCTTATTCTTAGCCCACTCGATAGTCTGTACTTTAAGTCTATGAAGGTTACCAATGAATTGTTTTGCTACAACAAGATCATCCCCAATAATACATGGCCACCAAGTGTCTCGAACCAATGATCGAAAATTCTCCTCATTCATCCAATTCACATTAAACTTAAATGGGGATTTGGGCTTGTCAAATTTTCCTAACATTTCCAAGAAGATGGGATGCTGATCAAATATGCCATTCGATCCTACCCATTTTATAAATAAGGGTATAGACTATGTCAGGGCATCCTTAACAAAAAAATTATCAATTCTATGGGCCATCATATCCTCACAAATTCTATGATTCCTCCATGTGGCACTATTACAAAATGGCTAACTAGTGACTAAAAAAACAACTAAAAATTGCATATAAACGAATTTTTTTTAGTCGGTGACCAATAGTGGCTAATTTATGGTATCTTATAACGTGACCAACTTTTAGTCATATTTAGATTAATCGTTAATTATTTGTCTCAATTTCATCAAATAGTAGCATATTTAGTCATAAATTTGTTCATTAATTTAGTCATTAATTGCCACAATTAATGCCCAAATACACAACAAAATATACTTCCACATGGTCACTCGATAAAACCAATTAATGACCACAAAAATATGACTAAAATGTTAGCCACGTTATAAGATATTGTAAATTAGCTACTAATAGTCACATAAATGCAAATTTTAGTCATCATTTGAAACAAATTAATGACCAAAGAAATATGGCTAAATTTCGATCGTGTTATAAGATACTGTAAATTAACTACTAATAGTCGTATATATGCAAAATTTAGTCATCATTTTTAGTCACTAATTTATCATGTACAATAGTCATTTTTATTTTTTTAGTAATTTCATATTCATTATAGAAATAACTAATTTAGTAGTTTATATTCATTTCATTTACTTTTAGTAATGATCATTATAAATTATTTATTTAGTTGTTGTATACATTCATTTTATTTGTGTTCATCATTAATCAATATAAATTATTAATTTAGTAGTTTTAGATTGATTTTATGTGTTCATTATTAATCAACATAAATTAATTAGTATGATTTTGCGAGTAAATTAAAAAAAAATTTCATACAATCTGCATGTTCATCTAATATGAAAAACACAAATTTATGTTTTTTAATTACAATAATAAATAATATCAAGTACAACTATAAATAATTTCAACCATATAAATTATATTATATGAAATGTCAAGTATTACAATATGAGTTTGCAACTTAATATTGGTTGGACTACAATTTACTATGAATTATTGTTTCATCACTTGAAAACATCATCATTGCATTTCCAATGCATTGTAGGTGAATTCACAAACTCTAAATACTTGACCATCCATCTATATGTGTGTGTCTCATGCAAAATATTGGCTTTAAGGGTTTCACTATACTGGTTCTCTTCTCTCTCTCTTTCTGCATTTATCACTCCAATGTTATTGTTCTCTTCTTTCTTCAATTCCTACTTCTTACCATCAACACTGAGTTTCTCTTCTAAAATGAAAGAAGATACAATGTGAAGTATAAGACATGAAAGATGATGAACATTGGATTATAAAAAAATAGACTATAAAGGATTTATACGACATATACCTCAACATGAACAATGTCAATGCCATTTTCCCCTAAAAAAGAAAGAAACTCAAATAAGTTTTCTCTAGTTGGGCGATAGTGGCCACTATGTGACGAGATGACCTGTACAAATAAAGAAAATAAAATGTCACCCTAGAAAATAACACCTTAGAAACTTAGTATTCAACATTTAGGAAAATATTAGGCACGATCATGCCAACTAAGTTGCATGCTAAAAATCTCAGGTTGTAGATAACTTGTGAAAACAAATTGAAAGAAAAATATAATATATAATAAATCATGTATGATGGCTGGTTGGAAAATTGCATCATAGAAGGAGAAAATTATCCTATGGTTAGCCATGCATATGGGTGGGTAACATGCCCTAATATGCCAGGATTCTTGGGGTCCATAGAAATAATTGAGATTGGTTACTCATTGACTATGACGCCTATAAAATTAGGCACATAAAAAATCCTAAAATAATATGGGAGCTTTAGGGAAGATGCACTAAATGGGAAAAACTTCACATTGAGTTGGAGGCATATAGGTTTCTTTCCCAAAGGGAATCTATGTTGGAGTATGGTATAGATGAGCTATGATAGAGATACACTATTTGGTAAACAATCCACATAGAAATGAAGGCATATAATATGCTTAGCCAAAGGAAACCTATGCTGGAGTGTAGCATAGATGAGATCAAAGGGTGACAACACTATATGGTAAAAAATTCCAAAATGAATTGGAACTAAAAAGGATGTTTTGCTAGAGGGAAATCAAACAAATTACTAATTTTTCATTCCTTGATATCAGATTTCTTGTAGTCATCCATTACACATAATTCGAAATGGAAATACATGTTCCATCATACGTTGGAATCTGTTCCATAAATAGAAACAAGAAAAGATGCCCCATTACCCATGTATTGTAAACATGAAAGTTGGACCAACATAGTGATATTATTAATAAATTTCAAGTGTTTCCAAACTGCATATTTCTCACCCATCACTTACCACTACCATGGGAACACTCTATGATAATAATAGTGCATCACCCAACAAATTCCTTTTGTATATTTCAAGACCTGCCAAAATGGAAAATGATAACAATTAAGATAAAGCATTGAAGAAATTTTCTATATGAAGTGTATATGAAGACACATCTATATCTATGTACACATAGAACTTCTCTCTCTCTCTCTCTCTCTCTCTCTCTCTCTCTCTCTCTCTCTCTCTCTCTCTCTCTCTCTCTCGTGCTTCTCTCAAACAAATTATAGGAGATATTTCATCTCTACATACAAACCTCACAAATTTACAATGTAGGCATGTGGGGAAGGAAATCATTCCCAACAAAGAAATGGATGAAGAAAAAATCATCCACATGTCATTCAAAATCAATCTCTATTGGAAGGTTTAGAATCTTCATATCATACTCTAAATATTCACGTAAAACCCAAATGTTGACAAACTTCCAAATATTCAAGATATATATTGGAAACAAGAGATATATGTAAAAAGAAAACTATAAAAGTAGTAAAACATCCGCATAATCTATAATAATCTTGGAACTTGATTTAAATATCATGATCTAAATGTCATTATTATTAGTATTGAAACAACCATACAACATTTACACAAATAAACCCCCACACATACATAAGAGAATTCCTAACCTCAAAAATTATACCTAGATGTGGATTCTGGCCTACCTGATAAGGATTTGTAGGAGTAACATTCAGCTCATCTCATTCTCATAAATATATCCATGCTTTCCTTTTGGTTTTCCTTCGCATGCAATTGTTAAATGACCAGCCTAACTACAAAGGAAGAATTTGTGTTGTTGCCCAGGTGTAAAGAAAATATGCACCTTGCTTGGAAATGATACATGTGTAACCTTTCTAGCCATAACACCTATTCCAAAGGGCTTTTCGTATTCCCCCCCTTGTGGAAAGTGACATACGGACCATAAGTAACGTTCAATGATAAATGTTGTGTGTTTAATTTTTAACACAGACAAGTATAATAGTTCAAGAGAATATTAGGGTTGCTGAAGGCCATCAACATATAAAAAAAAATATATTGGTCAATACGAGTGACATAAATTTGGATGTCCTTTCCATGAGATTGAAAACTAGGACCTCTACTCTGATATAAATATGTAATAATTATTCCCATGAGTTTGATATTGTATGAACAATTACACCTTCAAGGCAACATAATGTAAGAGATTGGGCCATGAATGTTAAAATATGTAAATTTTTAATGCACACAAATGCAATGAAGAAAATTAGATACTGATAGAAGTGTAATATATTAAATCTATAAAATTAGCCTAGTGACTGCTTATACATGTCAATACAACGTGACCCACAACAACTGAAAACAAGGACCTTGATCTTCATTATCAGCAAAACAACCATTTGATTGACTATTACAGAATGGGAAATGATAAAAATAGTTCTATTACACATTGGTATCTATAAAACTAAAGTTAGGAGCACTAACCTCTCTCAAAATTGAGAAGTGAAACTTGCGAGTAGACAATGCTAACATGATTAGACATCATCCTACAGCCAATGAGAAAAAGGAATTTACCAACAAAAACATTTCCATATCTAAAGTAACTTTAATTTTCTTATCCTTGAAAAATGAAACACTTACCAACCCATATAAGAAATTCCTTGTATTCGGATCAAAACCTGCAAGATTTATTTGTAGGTGAATGTAGGACATGATTTTGTGCTCACCTTCACCTAGAACATTTGCATCAGAGAGAATGAACTTCAAAATTTCATTCAAACAAAATTAAAATACGTCTAACAAGAAGGAGAAGAAGGAGAAACCAACAAATAATCCAACAAAAAAGAGCATAGATCTGAAATAGAAGACAAGAAAAGAATTAGTAGTTTTTTTTCTTTTTTATTAGTTTTTTACATTTTTCATGTTAATATGATGCAACAATAAATGTGATAAAGGGTGGTACCCCTTGATATTTCACCAACTAGGATCATATTTTCATCTCATGTGTATGTAATATTGAAGATAAATTGACAATGTCGCCATAAATTCTTTCCCATGAGTAATTATATTTGAGTCACATGCTTCAAACTTCAATTTTGGAGCTAAATCCCTTCCTTCTTCCTCAAACCATTTTCTTAATATTTCCTCTTCAGTTTCTTGACAAGTGCATGCAAAAACATTAAAATATGATTCTCAACATGAAAATTAATTTAGTTGCGCTTATAAACATCTTCTCTTTGGAAAAATATTACCATCTTTCCCAACACACTCACCATATTAGTTGCCTCTTTTGCTTCCCTAAAACATCATGAACTTTGTCAGTTCATCTTAGCTCTTGGTGCAACACCATCTATAACTGTTAAAACTTGAGTAAGATTCTATTTCATAAAGTAAACAATATATAGGAACAAGAAATATAAGAAACATGAATCCAAAAATTCAAACATATTCAATATCACTAAGCAACATATGTTATAAAACTTTAGAGAAAGGATGAAGATGATTCAGGAGACACAGGGTCAGTTTCTGAAAATTGATATATCATTGCCATGGAAAATTATAAATAAAATAATGGCCATAAAAAAGAATAGTCAAATCATGAGTTAGACAAGAAAATTTCTTCTAGAAAACCAAGTCATTTAATCAATTAGAGTGTCCACACGTATCAAGTTTCTCATATATACAAAAAATTTGAACACTAGTTCAAACATATTAGAAATGGTGTAAAGCATAATAATGAAAACTACAATAATAGTTTTTGTATTAATTTGAATGAAGAAGATCACTATAACCCATATGGATTTTATTATGTAGAAATGAAATTATATTTCTATCAATATATGACCAAAGGAAGGTCATGGGACTAAAATATACAAATTATAAATAGTGAAACCAAGAGTGCATTCATTACAAATAGAAAAATCAAGAGAACAGTCAATACATATAATGAAATTTCAAGTGCCTAGTGCAACTCCCAATTAAGTAAAAAATGTGGGCCACAACAATTCAAGAAGATATCCAAAAGGGAAAAATATAAGGGTTTGACAGTTGGTCAACAATTTGTTATTAAAGTGACAATTCCATCATTTTTCATGAAATGTCTCCACGCAACCTTTTATTTCTTTCCATGACAAAGAAACTCTTGCATTATTATATTAGAGAGCATGTTTCATGTACCATAGTAAATATGAATTGAAATATATTCTAAGTACTATAGAAAAAAATAGAGATAATATTACTGCAAATGTATAATGAAGCAGAAGTGGTGGACACCATAACATACCTGTAAAATTGAGCTCTGAACTTCTTTAATTAATTCACTCTTCTGACACATGTCAGAAAAATCCTTGTAAGACATTCCTTCATTCTAAGACCAAATTTCAAGGGCTTGATGGGATGGAACAACAAGAGCCACACAATAACTGTGGAAAGGATATCCATGTAACATGATATTTTCCAGACTCCAAATAATGGTACACTACCAAAGTTGCTTCCACCTGCAAAAAGAAAACATCTTGGGATTTGGCAGCTGAAAAAATACTAAACGACTTACAAAGTTGAAATATTTTGGTAATAATCATCAATACCTTTCCCAAAGATACATATTCCCCATGTTTAAGCTTAACTATGTCATTTTTACAGTCAATAATCTCAAAGGCATCCATGAGGATGAAATCTCCTTGTTATCACTCCCCCCAACTTCCCAAGGCTGAAAGTGGGATTGAAGGAAGGTAACCACAGACTAGGCTTTAGGTAAAATAGCTAGCCCTGCCAGGACCAGAGAGGGCTCTCTCGTTGTCACTTTGTAGTCAATGGATTGAATGAATATCTATTTATCTTAGGCTATGTATGTAAGATTAGTAAATATGATTTTTGTTTGATGTTTTATATTTTGGATAGAAAGGTCAGTGAGAAGGCTAGGTCTAGGGTATTTAGGTTTGAATTTCAAGGTCAATTTGCAGATAATGTGTGATAGATAGGTATTTTTAAATCATTCTTAATTGTTCATCGATTATAGGATGAAGTGGTAGCAATTCTAAATGAGCACTAAGGTGAATTCATTCATTTAGAAGAACATATACATATAATGTAAACCTTGTATTAAACATAGCATGAAAATACATGATTTATAATTATAAAATTACAAGATAAACACATGGAAACATGCACCTGAAAGAGGAAAATATATCATTCAACATGAATATATAAACATAAAGAGTAATAAAAAATTCTCCAATTCATACCACAAGATTCTCAACCCAAATTCTGCAAATATGTATTTGATTTCATTCCAAAATGTTGTTACAATAGCTCCATTGCAAAATAAGACTATCCAACATGAAAAAAGACTAAAGAGAGTCTACTTATAGAAAATATGAACCATGGCACCTCATAGGTTTAAATCCCATCCACAATGCATCATAAATACATGAGATGAGTCATTTCATATATTCTAGGGAGGTTAGAAACCATTCCCTAGAATTCAACTATGAACTAGGAGTGTGTGTCCCTTACATTAAATAACATGTTCCCTCATGATAAGAGGAAAAATCAAACTCAATTACTCTAATTCAAACTCATAGGACAAAAAACCCTTGAATTTCTAACATTTTCTGAGCTTGAAAGTGTCCCGAGGAATCCAATACAGATGTGTAACACTTTCTGACAGAAGCAGAACATAATTTTACAAAAGTGGAGCAAAAGTTTGTAACCATTTTTGAGGAAGTGTTAGGAATCCAAATCCAATTATGAAAGAATGGTCAAATAGACCTATGTGTATAGTTTCCAGAACATCTTTAATTTTGAAAAATTACCCATGGGAAGGACTCCAAAATTTCATTCTCCCAACATTACTCTAGAAGCATAACAAGGCCTCCAAAAAAGTGGCGAAAGCATAGAGAATGAGTGTTGTTTTGGCCTTTTCTACAAATTAAACCGTTTCATGCAAAGAGGGTTCCTGATTTGTGATGTACTCAAAAAAATGAATCCAAACATATAAGAAAATCATCATTTGGATGCCCCTAAAATAAGTGTAACTAAATCTTGCTACGCTTTTGTGAGGAGGAAATTTCTAGAATTGTGGAAAAATCACAAAAAATACCAAAATTCTTCAAATATTCTCAAAATTGGTTTTGTAGCACCTGTAAGTGATGGGATAAACAACCAAGGAAGCTTCAACCAACGAATCTAAGGTAACATTCTCTTTAAGCTTCATTTTAGTTTCTTTTAGCCTCTTCTTTAGCTATTTTAGCCTTATTTGTGAATTGTTCCTAGTGAGATAGTGATTTTCCATGTGTCTTTGGAGGTTATGGTATCTCTTATCTCTCTTCAAGAGCTTCTCCAAATTTTCATTTACCCTTTCCAACCATATTTCTCTGTCTTTATTAATCTCCATAGCTATTAGCTCATCAAAGGTCAACTCTTCAAGTGGATGAGCTGACTATCTTTCTAGCTCCAACACCCTTTTGAGGCCTCTTGTCTTTGGCCTTATTCATTGTGTTTCAGTCTCCATGTCCTACATTTTCACAAAATATATGATCTGATTACCTTTACCTTTATCTGCCTCCAGGTTTGGCTTAGGTTTGCTTTGTATCAACTGCCTCACCTTCAATTGAAAATTCTCTTGTTGTAGGAAAGTGATTTGAGAGTTAGCAATGGAGAAGATATTCCTCAAATATGCTATTTCCTCATCCTTCTCCCTAATGATCTCCTCATCTAATTTGATCTCAACCTGCTCTACTACCTCAACCTCCAATGGAGTTGGTTCACTATGTTGGTGCAAAGGTGTTTCATCTTCATGCATGAGAGGTTGCTCCTCTATTTCACTTTGTTCAGAAATAGTGTCAAGTGTAAGTACACTTTTGAAATATTTGGGTGAAAATACCAATATATTTCCCTTCTCATAGGTATGAGTAAACTCAAAAACCTTAGGAGTCTTTGAAATATGATTTTGCATGCTAGAAGAACCAACCTCCATTGGTTGTGCTGACAATGATGGTGATGGTGTGCTATGCATGACAAGAGCGCTAGTGGTGGGCACTGCTACTACTCTTTCCATGAAGGTTTCCCAAGTCATGTTGATGGATGAAAGGTGATGCAACACAATGTTTCTGACTAGACAATGGTAAAAAATACTTGGGTAATGATCTTGTTTTCTACTCCGAACCTTCTCAGTCATTTTAATCAAACTTCTATACAAGTAATGTAGAAATTCAAGTGATTTGGTAGAAATGAAATGCATCAACAACCTGATATGGTACCTATACAACCTGGAAAATATTCCTTCACATGTGAAATACTTCATTATTAACATCATCGAAGGAACATATTTGTTAAGGAGGTGTCTGAAAGGGAAGAGGTACTTTGGTTCCTCTCTGGCACGAGGTTTGAGAAATTATTTATTGATCCAAGTGGATATTGGTGGCAACCCACTTATTCCATTTGGACCCCCATCATCAATTCTTTTGGTTTTTCAGTTTCAGCACAACTTACTATTTTTAGAATATTTTTGGGTCCTGAACTTCTGTAGCCATTTTGAGGCCGTAAACAATGTTGTTTGGGAAAATCAAGAGCAACATGGAATTTTCTTCAATGTTGCTCATGTCAACAACTGTTTTCCTCGAATAGATATTTTTAACAAGGTATTGAGAGTGTCAAGTAGAGATCATATGCCAAAGTTACGTCCCTGGGAAGATTGATGTACTAATTTACCCAAATGGGGCCCACAGTTTTGGGGCTTCATCTCCTATGTTTAGGTTTTTGGATGTTTAGTGTTTTCCATTGTTTCTCAACAATAAATAGGCCTTTATGCCTCATTGTAACATACTTCAAAGGCATGTAGCTTCCACATCTCTTCTCAGAGATAAGCTACCATCGCCCTAGCTAGTTTATTTCCATTCTGTCTGTAAACATATTTTAGTCATTTGATTTTAATGAAATGGAGTTTTATTTATGCTGCATCTCTGTGTTTATGTTCATTTATGTATATTATTTCAATCCTGCATAGATTTGTATCACTGGTATCAGAGTGGTTTGATATTTCTCTGTTTTTCTTTGCATGTCCCCAATGGTGTCAAGGTATAAGGAGTTAGGCCTCGATTTGGTTGAACCCTTGCAAGATTAGCTTCGTAAACTTTGATGACCTCCCATGGAGGAAGAAAATAAAGACAAGGGAGTAGGATATACTATCAAAATATTGCTCGAGAAGGTCCTCGAGAAAAAGAGGAACATGATGATGTATAATTTTTCCTAGATCCTTCAACAACTGCCCACCAGTGGCACATCTACATCTAGCCGCCACTTTGGAGGCACCTCTCCTTCAAGGTATAAGTAAAATTTTAAACTCATGTATTTGAAGGCTAGATAGATGGAGACATTGTAGATAGATGGTTGAATTTATTGGAAGTATATTTCGCGATCCATGATTTCTCCGATCGAGAAAATATTATTTTTTCACTCCTCAAAGCCGTCCTTCATGTCACAGACTGGTGGGAAACCTACTATGAGAAAAAATACGAGAGGGAACCCTCTCTGTTCCTGGCCTCACCCACCTGGAATTCATTTTGAGACAGAATCAAGGAACAATATTACCCTGTGGGGAGCTATGAGAACAAGTACATCCAATGGACCACGTTGCGGTAGAAAAGGGATCAAGATGTGCACAAACTGACGAATCTGTTCCATACCCTCTGCAAAAATTTGGGTATTAAATATATAGAGAGACATTTGGTGCTAAAGTACCACAACTGTTTGCACTGATACATTTAGGAGGAAATGGATTTCCTCGACATTATCTCGCTTAGCATGACATATATCTATGCCGCCAAGATCGAGGAGAAATTTAAGTAGAAGAAGGGAGACTTTGGATTTGCAAATCTGAAGCCAGGGAAAGGCACCCCTGAACTGTAGAAAAAGGGGAAAATCCAAAGCAGGGTCACTCAGAACAACACCAAAAATATAAATAAGAACACAAGGAAGTGGTGTGAATTTGATAACATCCCCACTCATAGCACAAATGAGTGTCAGGCCAAACAATCGTTGGTGATCGAACTAAAGGCACCTGAATCAGATACATGTTTGATCCTGAGTCAGAACGAAACAAGGAAAATTACAAAGGGAAGCATATCATTAATTCAGATCAAATTTCCATTATTTCCACCACCAAGCTCCAGGGGGAGGATCCCAAGGATATATAGGAGGGGGAGCACCTCTTCCATTCACAGATGTGGGTGAATGGTTCTCCATTACAATTCCTTGTCAATAGCGAAAGCCAAAAGAACCTCATTTTAGCAGAGGTCATGAAGTGGCTCAGCCTACTAACCATAGCACACCTAGAGCCATATACCATTGGGTGGCTTCAAAAAGTAAGATATCTCTGTGTCCACCAGCAGTGTCACCTTCTGTACAACATCAAGCCATTCACGGATGAGGTACTGTGTGATGTTGCTCCTCTTAATGTGTCTGATGTATTATTGGGCCAACCATACTTTTGGAAGTGACATGCTATGTGTGAGTCTAGGCTTGGTGCTATTGTTATTACTTTGGAAAACAAATTGTACAGGATACTGGAGGTAGTACCACCTCCTGCCATCTCTTTGACGACTTGAAAACAACACAGTAAGCTTGTTTCCCAAACTAGGAAATTTATTTGCATTGCAATTCACCCACAAGGAAAGAAGAATATTGTGGCCACAACCTCGAAATAGGGCTCCCTTGCACGGCAACAGCACATGGACAAAGTCATGGAGGAATACGAGGACATTTTCTCCTCACCCACAGAGGTTCCTCCACACTGTTACGTCAAGCACTCCATTAATCTGACCCTAGGCGCACCACCACCTGATATTTCCATACATCATGGGACCACACAAACAGAATCCACACATGTAATGTCTAAGGCTGATAAATAAGCCAAATTTACTGAACACATCCAGCACATCCGCCTGCGGGTCTATGACATCTTCAACAAATCCAATACGAAGTTCAGCAAAATTTTCCTCATCCCATGGAGGAAATAAATGCAATGGGGATCATTTATTCCTAACAGGGGAGGAATGGTCTAGGTGGATATTTGTGGCCACCCACCTATTCCATTTGGAACCCCTCCATCAATTCTTTTAATTTTTCAGTTTCAGCACAACTTACTACTTTTAGCAGTTAGTCGGGTCTTGACCTTTCGGAAAAATTTTGAGGCCCTAATGATCCAGTTGGATATTGGTGGCCACCCTCCTATTCCATTTGGACCCCCACCATTGATTCTATTATTTTTTCATTTTCAGCACAAATTACTCTTTTTAGAAGTTTTTTCGGTCCTGAACTTCCGGAGCCGTTTTCAGGCCCTAAACAATGTTTTTTGGGAAAACTGAGAGAAAAATTGAGAGTTTCTTGTACTTCAATGTTTCTCATGTGAACATTTTTAGTCCTTGGATAAATATTTCTAACGAGGTATTGAGCGCGTCAAACGGAGATCGTATGCCAAAGTAACGTCCCGGGGAAGATTGATGTACCAGTTTACCCAAATGGGGCCCACAGTTTTGCTGCTTCATCTCCTATGTTTAGGTTTTTGGATGTTTATGGTTTTCCATTGATTCTTAACAATAAATAGGCCTTTGAGATTCATTGTAACACAATTCAGAGGCATGTAGCCACCACATCTCTTCTCATAAATAAGCTACCATCGCCCTAGCTAGCTTATTTACATTCTGTCTGTAAACATATTTCAGTCATTGATTTTAATGAATGGAGTTTCATTTCCACTGCATCTCTATGTTTATGCTTATTTATATATATTATTTCCTTCTTGCATAAATATGGATCATTTTTAATCTTCAAGGTCTAAGTCCATGCCCTTGAAACACTTTTCTCCATGAGTAGGAGTACCTATTGCTGAAGAAGTCACATATGCTAACAAGTTAAAATCCACACTTGCAATGATGATCTTTCCCATGTTGATATTAGAGGAAAATAAGCTTTTAATTTGAAGATGATATCCTTCCTCCATGATCTTCTCACAGAACCTCAAACATCCAGTCCTCTCAAAACATCTTTTGGACAAGGGTGAAGCATTGATTTCTTGTATGGTGCCAGGTTCTAATCTTATGATGTATGTGGGAGGTGTAGGATAATGTTATATGAGAGGGTTATGGTTTGGTTCACTGGAATCTTTCAATGATGTGAAGAAGTGAAAATATAATGGAGTATTAAGTGAGTATGAAAAGCAATAGTAAGCTTGATAATTTGACCACAAGAGGGGATAAGAAGTTAACTTACTGTTGTAAGAACTCTAAGAACTGATGCCATTGAGTATTGAGTCTGTTTGAGTGGCTTGGGAGCCAAAAAAACCTAATTCAACACTTTCTGGATGTGTAACACACCCCCAGCAGAAGCATAACACAATGTAGGAGAAGTGTAACACAGGTTCTAGAAGCGTAACACCTGATTCCATAAACGTAAAACCTTCTATAGAAGCATAACAACTGGTTCCATAAATGTAACAACGTGATCTAGAAATGTAACAAAGGAAGCAGAAGCATAGCAAAGGGCTTTAGAAGCGTAACAACATGTTCCTTGGAGTATTTTATTGCCTTTGTTTCTAACCATTGACCACTAAGGAGTGAAATGGAGGTAAGAGAGGAGCTCTACCACACAAAAAAAGAGAATAATGAGTTTTGATGAGCCTCTTTTGTCCTTTATAAGCTTCGAAATGGCTTCTTTGTCTTGTAGTGAAAGCAATAAGACAAATTTTCCTTTTGAAATATTTTGACTTTGAAACAAATTTTGGAATAAGACAACTTGCCTTACTTTATTGAGCTAAGTATGATGACTCCCTTTAGAAAACTTATATGGTGAAAATGAAGGATTGTTTGCCTCTTTTGATGACAAATTGGAATTTTCAATGGAAAAACAATGACACCTAGATAGGAGACCTAGATGAGATAGTATGAATGACCTAAAACTTCTAAATGATAATGAAGGAGATGAAATTTAAAGTTATTATGGCCATGGATGAGATGAGGGGAGGAGCATTTCTGGCCTAGACTCATTCAATGACCAAAATTTATTTTGTAAACTTTTTTGAAAAGACCAACATTTTTGACCTATGACTACTAGAAAATTAACTAAAATACTATGTTTGATCACTGACATATTGACACTAATATTGGCTCTAGCTGGGGATGGACTCTCCTTCAAGAGGTGTCAAGAACACTGTAGATCAGGTAGCCGTACCATTGGGCAATGGAGTCAAAAATGGAAATTGAAAAAACTTTGACAAACTTGAAATGATGAAATAAATCTATAAATGAATTTCACTAAAAAAACTGACTTGACTCTGACTTGAAAAACGTCTCGAACTTTTTAAATTTTTGAAAGAAAACATGAGCTGAATGTAGAAGTCTCATAGCCTTCTCCTCAGGCTTCAAACTTCTGCAACAACTTACTTATTGCTTGGACATCAAATTGAAATGATATGTATAATGAAAGTGGATTTCATATTCAATGATCAAGTAAGGTAATGTTTGAGGAACCTATTTTTAGTGTCAGTATTTGCATACTTCCACCAAGGATCAAAACACATTTGCATGTGCATCTTAGGTGTCCCATTTTGAATAAATTTTCATTGTTCCACTGGTGGTTGTCCTGGTCAAATAAGCTTCCTCCCTCCTCAGAAGATCATATTGGCTGACTCATTCTCATGTCTCCTTGAGCATAATAACACCTATGGAAATGCTCTATTCACTTGGAAGTCTTTAAAGTCAAAGGTCAAAGTCTCATTCAAAAGTCAGGTCAAGAAGCAATCCCATTAGGTCATAGGGTCAAAATCATGAAAATTGGTCATTTCACCATCAAATTCATCTTTTTAAGGAGTATAAATAGTCAAATGTATTAAACAATTTCAGTTTCTAAACTATCATTTCCAAGTAAGTGGCTTTGTGTTTACCATATTTGTGTCTCAGTTGTGCTTGGAAAGCTCATTTCTCTCTCCTAGGGTTTTGAGGGCATTTTTCTTGGTCTCATGACATCCATGGTTAAATAATAAACAAGACATGTATCCTAATGATATTACATTGTACCCTATCATTAGTATACCTTCCTAAACACTTCCCATCACTCTTATCCCTCAAAATCATCATTTTTCCACAAACCCTAGGCTATTGCTACAATTTGACACATTTTGAGACTAGGCCTATGTTTTTCCCTTTTGGACCCCTTCCCCTCACTCAATCCTTGAAATTAAACTTTCCCCTACTATCTAACATCTATCCCCATCCCCCAAAATTTAACCAAGAATTTAGACAACCCCTAACCCCGTCATTCCCCTCCCTTTACAAGGCAGTCCTAAATCCCTTGTTTTGCCTACACCAAACTATAATTTTCTCTTCCATTGAGATAGGGTTTGCTATGGAATCAGATACATTTGAGTAGATGAGGCATAAGGGAGGTAAATTTAGCAAGTATTAAGCCATCCCAACTCATAAGCATCATGCCTCCATTATTTTCCAAAAAATCATTCTAAGGGACAAATAATTTGCCACACACGAGGCCAGTTTCACTTCAAACTATGTTTCCGAACAAAAAAAGATGAATTTGAAAAACATGATAGAGGATTTTGTCCATCATATATTGGGTAAGAAAAACCTCCTTCATTTTTTACACAAGTATCATGGTTTTTTAGAAATGTCACAAATACAGGTGCTACAAGAGGTTTGCTGCATTTCTGGAGTGACCTTGGGAAAATCATATTTTCTCATAGCTGGAGTGTCCAAATGTCTTTATTAATGAGGAAAATGATAACGATATGGAGATATATTTCAAATGAGCTATCATGAGCTACATTTTTAGTTGAGTAAGGCCTCCAAAATTTTCCTGCACCAACACTCTGCATTTTTGCACCATCATTCATCACTTTTTGACCAGTGTTGGGAAAATCAACTTTTGACAAGGAAAATGAACTCCAAATAGAAAAGAAAAGGTAGATTTGGAAATTCGACAGGATATTATTTCCAACGCGCTATCTTGGTCCCAATTTTGACACAGGGAAGGCCTCCAAATGTGGTCTACAAAAAGGTGCTTCAATGGCGCTGCACGTTCAGGAATGGCTGCCTTGGCGATGCGCGCCTACCTAGTGGCACTGCCCCCTTGCTAGAAGATCCCAGTGTAAATTTTGAAGGTGATGCAGACTCAGATAGAGGTGTTTCACATTTTTACAAGTGTTGTGTGCTCACACAGTGGTGCTGCGCCCCTGCATAGTGAAGACTTGTGAGGGTTGTATCGCTTCAAAACACTTCAAATCACTTCCAAAATTCTCCTAAAATCATCCAAGAGCCCTAAAGCAGTAATTACATACCATATACCTTCTTTATAAATTATTTTATGGTCTTGAATGAAATTTAAATGAAACCCTAATGAAACCCTAACCTCAGTTTATGGTCATTGTTCATACACCTTGTTCACCTTCCTAAACATATATCAGTCATAGGCAGGGTAATCTCATTGACCTAGGGTTTTCATTGACCTAGTTTGTTCATTCACTTCATTCCATTCACTCATTCCCTTCACCTATTCAAGCTAACCATCTCATCCCCTTACCTTTCATCTGATTCCATTTGTACCCTAGGGTTTCACAAGTCAGAGTTTAAAATGTCTGAAGAAGAAGATAGTGGTATTGGTGAGGCACAAATTCCAAGAAGAAATAACCATAAAGGAGGGAAAACATGAAACTGAGAAGGAGTTTAAGTTGATTAAGATTGATGAGGAGGATGAGGATAGAGCCACTAGTGTAGTGATCAGAGGCAAGGAGGCCAAGATGAGTGAGCTTCAAGCTAATCTTGATAGAGCACAGTACATGATTGACTTTCTTGAGCTAGAAAATCAACAGCTGAAGACTAAGCAAACCATCAGTGAGGTAAAGACAATCAAAGCTTAGAGAGAGGCAGGAAAGGCCAAGGCCTTGATGGAGGATACTTTGGGAATATTTTATGAGAGTGATGATGAGGAAGATCATATTTCGAGATGGAGACCGAAGACAATTGGACTAAAGAGAGCTTTAGCTCGGGAAAGGCAGAAAGATGCTGAATTGGCAGAGAAACTTACTCCACATGAGCTGATTGCCATAGATATTAGAAGAGACAGAGAGTCTTGGCTTGAGAGAGCCAATTTGAATCTGGAGGGCCTATTAGAGAAGGCAAAGAAAGACATTGACATTCAAAGGAAGATGGTGAAACACTATGCCATGAGAAACAAGATTGCAAGGGCCAAAATCAAATGATCCCATGCAAAGATTCAGGCTTTGACCGAGTCAAAGGAGAAGGAGAAGTTGAAAATTCTTACTGATGTGTATCTCCATGCCTCTAACCCCTAAATTATGAAGAAAATTCACAATTTTGGCACATGTGGAATTCTTGTGCAAATTTTGATTTTTGGACAATTTAGCACACAGAAAATTTGCTAAACATGCAACGCCACTAGCGCTGCGCTCTTTGTTGGGACATAAAAATGGAAAATGATCAGCATATTCATGTTCATAATGATGAGTACATTAGCCTCAGAAATTTTCAAGAGATTGAATCCATGAGGTGAGGGAGTTGTTACATCAAAAGCTGAATTGAAAGCTAGAGTCTAGGATGAGGAAAGTGACTCATTCCTATCTTTAAGAAAATATACATTTGACTTCAAATAATGACTTACCTAATGTATATACCTTAGGTAAAGGTAAAATATCCCAATTAAAATGTGAAATAGAGGTGAAACTTCAAAATTTACTGAAACAGGTGAAACTGCAAATTCCCTATGACAGAAAAATTGGCATGTATCGTAAGCCACTTTTGGAGGCCTTCCCCTTGTCAACATCAGCTCCATTATAGCTCATTGGAAATATCTTTGAGTTTAGTTTCTAGATATTCTTTCACTTTTAAAAATGGTGCCCATATGACCTATCAAAATCCTTTTATCCCAAGACTGGTAAATGCGTAGCGCTAGGGTCAAAAAAAGTGCAGAAACATGATTTTTTGGTAATTTTTTGCCTCTTTGAGTGACGAGTTCTACTCCAAATCTCCTGAAACTTTCTGAGGCTGATTTACTCATCATTATGAACATGAATATTCTAACCATTTTCCATTTGGATGTCCCAACAAAGAGCGCAACGCCAGTGGCACTGCATGTTTAGCAAATTTTCTATGTGCTAAACTGTCCAAAAATCAAAATTTGCACAAGAATGCCACATGTGCCAAAATTGTGAATTTGCTTGCTAATTTAGGGGTTAAAGGCATGGAGATACACATCATAAATAATTTTCAACTTCTCCTTCTCCTTTGACTCGGTCAAATCCCGAATCTTTGCATGGGCTCGTTTGATTTTGGCCCTTGCAATCCTGTTTCTCATGGCATAGTGTTTCACCATCTTTCTTTAAATGTCAATGTCTTTCTTTGCCTTCTCTAACATGCCCTCCAGATGAAAATTGGATCTCTCAAGCTAAGACTCTTTGTCTCTTCTAATCTCTATGGAAAGTAGCTCATGTGGAGTAAGTTGCTCTACCAATTTAACATCTTTCTGCCTTTCCCGAGCTAAAGCCCTCTTTAGTCCAATTGTCCTTGGTCTCCATCTCGGAATCTGATCTTCCTCATAATCACTCTCATCAAATCTGCCTAAGGTCTCCTCTAGTAAGGCCTTGTCCTTTCCTACCTCTCTCTGAGCTTTGATTGTCTTGACCTCACTGATGATTTGCTTAGTCTTCAGCTGTTGATTTTCTAGCTCAAGAAAATCAATCATGTACTGTGCTCTATCAAGATTAGATTGAATCTCACACATCTTGGCCTCCTTGCCTATGATCACTACACTAGTGGCTCTATCCTCATCCTCCTCGTCAATCTCAATCAACTGAAACTCCTTCTCAATTTAATGTTTTCCCTCCTTTATGGTTAATTCTTCTTGGAATTTGTGCCTCACCAATACCACTATCTTCTTCTTCAGACATTTTAAACTCTGACTTATGAAACCCTAGGGTACAAATGGAATCAGATGAAAGGGAAGGGGATGATATGGTTAGCTTGAATAGGTGAAGGGAATGAGTGAAGGGAATGAATTGAATGAAGTACATCAGCCTCAGAATGTATGCTCCCATGAGCCGAGATCACAGTCCAGGTTTCCAAAATAAACTTCCTAAGGTAGATTGGCAAAGGAATTTTCCTATGTTCAAAAATGTGAAAGGTAATGATGCTGCTCTTCATCTGGTGATATTTCACATGCATGTGCGTAGAATAAATATTGATTTTCCTGAAGAATTCTTGATGAAGATATTCATGGCCACTTTAGAAAATGAAGCTCGATCTTGGTATGAAAGTTTTTTGCCTGCTTGTATTTACTATTTAAAGGATTTTCATACCATATTATTTGAAAGGTATGAAGAATCTTTTCCAAACTTAATATTAGTTCAGAACTGTTGTAAACATGTTGATAGTTTTATTGAAAATCTTGAGAATTTTTATGGAGATGATGAATTCATGGACGATGAGATCATGGAAGCCCTCTATGAAAATCCATTTCAGCAGCATAAAGAAATCTTAGAGGATAATTATCAAGATGCTCATGAAATTTTGGAGTAGGCTGAAGATATTTGTACAGTTGAAAATCATGCAAGACAAGGTCTTATTTTAGAATTGATTGTAGCAAAAGATGGTATGCAGGAAAATGAGGTTCCAATCTGAGATTGTGGTAAAGTCAATCTGGCTGATTCAGATCTAGATTCAAATTTTGATGATGAAGTGTATGTTGTTCCAGATCCCATGAAGGAGAGCTCTATTGTTGAGGTCACCTCAAATGAAGAAAACATAGTTACAGACCTAAATGTTCTTAGCCCATCAGAAAAAAGTCTTCACGAGGAGGTAATCCATTCCCTTTATGAAAAGCAAGATGAAATATTTGTTCAAGTAAGTTAAAAATGTTCTTTTGATGAATCTGTGGTAGATGATATAAATGTTAGTTTTAGGTTTCAAGAAAAATATGAAATTTTCCCTCTTATGACTGAAGAGTGTGATAAAAAACATGACAATCTGGTTGCCATGTCATATGAAGATGATCAACAATGCATTCAAATTACAGAGGACTAGAGCATTGAGGACTGTCATTCATATTTTTCTTCCCATGTCTCATGCTTTGAATTATTTTTTCAAGAAGAAATATGCTCACCTACTTGTTCAGAATTTTTTGAAGACCAGGAACACTCTTGTTAAGGTACATTATGAAAAGAGATCAGAAAAATTTACTTTGTTTATTCCAGATCAGTGAGAGGTAAATTTTCTTGATCTTCAAGATCCCTTCGAAAGTATTTTACAAGCACTGGAGAAGATTAATGTTGTCTCGTTTGTCAGAATAAGTCTCAGTTTTAGTTTTGATTGTGAGTTTCCTACATGTACATCATTCTACCTACTCGAGGAAAGTGAGAGAAAAATTCAAGCAAATAACCATCTGCTGGATTAGTTACACTGGAAGGATCACTTCACATGATTTTATATATGTCGTTAGCAGGCTACTGGGTTTCATTAGGATTTGAACCCCTCAAGTCTTGGTGATGTACTGCCATCAATAAGTAGGGTAAGTTCAATTTTTAAGTTTTTTTTTAGCTAGTATTGAGTCGGTTTTGAGTCAGTTTATTGTGTCAAGTTTCTTTCAGTGTTCAGTTTGGTTTTTAGTGATTGAATCCATTGCACAATGAAATAGCCACTTGGTATACGGTATTCTTGGCACCTCCAAGGAGCTACCATCCCCACTTGGAGCCAATGTTAGTGTCATTATTTGCATACTTCCACCAGGGATCAAAACACATTTGCATGTGCATCTTAGGTGTCCCATTCTGAATAAAATTTTCATCATTCCATTAGATCATGATATAAAATTGTTCCATTGGTGGTTATCATGGTCAAATAAGCTTCCTTCTCCCTCAGAAGATCATATTGGTTGACTCATTATCATGTCTCCTTGAGCATAATAAAACCTATGGAAATGCTCTGTTCACTTGGAAGTCTTTAAAGTCAAAGTTCAAAGTCTCATTCAAAAGTTAGGTCAAAAATCAATCATTTCACCATCAAATTCATCTTTTGAAGGAGTAGTAATAGTAAAATGTATTCAAAAATTCCAGGTTCTAAACTATCATTTCCAGGTAAGTGGCTTTGTGTTTACCATATTTTTCTCTCAGTTGTGCTTGGAAAGCTCATTTCCCTCTCTTATGGTTTTGAGGGAATTTTTCTTAGTCTCATGACTTCCATGGTTAAATAATAAAAAATAATTGTATCCTGACGCTCTTAAACTTTCCCATATCATTAAACACTTCCCATACCTTCATAAACACTTCCCATCACTCCTAACCCTCAAAATATTCATTTTTCCACAAACCCTAGCCTATTTCTACAATTTGACACTTTTCGAGACTAGGCCTGTGTTTTGCCCTTTTGAACCCCTTACCTTCACTCAATCCTTGAAATTCCACTTTCCCCTACTCTATAAAATCTATCCCCAGCCCCAAAAAATTTCCCCAAGAATATAGACAGCCCCTAACCCCTTCATTCCCATCCCTCTACAAGGCAGTCCTAAATCCCCTGTTTTTCCTACGCCAAACCCTAATTTCCTCTTCCACTAAGCTAGGGTTTGGTATGGAATCAGAGACATATGAGTAGAGGCAGCATAAGGGAGGTCATTTTAGCAATTATGAAGCCATACCAACTGATAAACATCGTGCCTCCATCATTTTCCAAGAAATCATTCTAAGGGACAAATCATTTTCCACACACAGGGCCAGGTTCGCTTCAAACTATGTTTCCAAACAAAAATAGATGAATTTGACAAAATTGAGAGAGGATTTTGTCCATAATAGGTTTATTAAGAAAAAAATCCTTCGGTGTTTACACAGGTATCATGGTTGTTGAGAAATGTCACAAATACAGGTGCTATAAGAGGTTTGCTGCATTTTTGGAGTGACCTTGGGAAAATCACGTTTTCTCATAGTTGGAGTGTCCAAATGACTTTATTAATGAATAAAATGATAACTAGATAGAGATAAATTTCCAATGAGCTATCTTGAGCTCAATTTGGATTGGAGGAAGGCCTCTAGACGTTTCCTACACTAGCACTCTGCATGTCTGCACCCTCATTCAACACTTTTTGACCAGTCTTGGGGAAATCAACTTTTGACAAGGAAAATGAATTCCCAAAAGAAAAAAAAGGTAGATTTAGAAATTAGATAGGATAATATTTCCAACGAGCTATCCTGGGCCCAATTTGGACACCGGGAAGGCCTCCAAATGTGGTCCGCAAAGAGGTGCTTCAATGGCATTGCGCTTTTAGGAATGGTTGCCTTGGTGTTGCGCATTTGAACTGGCGTTGTGAGCCTACCTAGTGGAACTGCGCCCTTGCCAGAAGATCCCAGTGTAATTTGTGAAGGTGTTGTGTGCTCATACAAAGGCGTTGTGCGTTTGGACAAACGTTGCACACTCACACAGTGGCGTTGCACACCTGCATAGTGAAGACTTGTGAGGTTTGTATCACTTCAAAACACTTCAAATCACTTCCAAAATTATCCTAAAATACTCCAAGAGTCCTAAAGAAGTAAGTACATATCATATACCTTGTTTCTAAATTATTTTATGTTTCTTAAATGAAATTGAAATAAAACCCTAATGAAACCCTAATCTCAGTGTATGGTCATTGTTCATACACTTTTTTCACCTTCCTAAACATATATTAGTCACAGGCAGGGTAATTTCATTGACCTAGGGTTTCCATTGACCTAGTTTGTTCATTCACTTCATTCCCTTCACTCATTCCCTTCACCTGTTCAAGCTAACCATCTCATCCCCTTCCCTTTCATCTCATTCCATTTGTACCCTAGGGTTTCTTAAGTCAGAGTTTAAAATTTCTGAATAAGAAGATAGTGGTATTGGTGAGGCACAAATGTCAAGAAGAAATAACCATAAGGGAGGGAAAAAATGAAACTGAGTAGGAGTTTCAGTTGATTGAGATTGATGAGGAGGATGCAGATAGAGCCACTAGTGCAGTGATCAGAGGCAAGGAGGCCAATATGAGTGAGCTTCAAGATAATCTTGATAGAGCACAGTACGTGATTGACTTTCTTGAGCTAGAAAATCAGCAGTTGAAGACTAAGAAAACCATCAGTGAGGTCAAGACAATCAGAGCTCAGAGAGAGGTAGGAAAGGCCAAGGCCTTTCTAGAGGAGACCTCAGGGATATTTGATGAGAGTGATGATGAGGAAGATTAGCTACTGAGATGGATACCAAGGACAATTGAACTAAAGAAGGATTTAGCTCAGGAAAGGCAGAAAGAGGCTGAATTCGCGGAGAAACTTACTCCAAGTGAGTTGCTTGCCATAGAGATTAGAAATGACAAAGAGTCTTGGCTTGAGAGAGGAAATTTTCATCTGGAGGGCCTGCTAGAGAAGACAATGAAAGACATTGACATTAAAAGGAAGATGGCAAAACACTATGCCATGAGAAACATGATTGCAAAGGCCAAACTCAAATGAGCCCATGCAAATATTCATGCTTTGACCGAGTCAAAGGAGAAGGAGAAGTTGAAAATTCTTGTTGACGTGTCTCTCCATGCTTATAACCCTTAAATCAGCACACAAATTCACAATTTTGGCACATGTGGCATTCTTGTGCAAATTTTGATTTTTGGACAGTTTAGCACAGAAAATTTGCTAAATGCATAGTGCCAGTGGTGCTGCGCTCTTTTTTGGGACATCCAAATGGATAATGGTCAGCATATTCACGTTCATAATGATGATTACATCAACCTCAACAATTTTTAGGAGATTTGGAGCAGAAATGGTCACTCAAAGAGGAAAACAATCACCAAACATTCATGTTTCTACCCTCTTTTTGATCCTGGCACTGTGCATTTACTAGTATTTGGAGAGTAGGTTTTTCGCAGGTCATATCGGGACCATTTGGAAACTATACTCAGAGATATTTCCAATGAGCTATCATGGAGCTGATTTGGACAAGGGGAAGGCCTCCAAAAGTGGCTTACAAAACATGTCAATTTTTCTTTCATGACACTGCGTGTTTGCCAGGGAATTTACAGTTTCACCAGTTTTAGTAAATTTTGAAGTTTCACCTTTGTTTCACTTTTTACTTGGGTAAATGAAAAAATTACCAAAGTAAATTTCATATTTTACTTTTACCTAAGGTAGATACATTAGGTAAGTCATTAGTTGAAGTCAAATGTATCTGTTCTTAAAGGTAGGAATGATTCAGTTTCCTCATCCTAGACTCTAGCTTTCAATTCAAATTTTGATGTAAAAAATGCCTCACCTCATGGATTTGACCCCTGAGGATGAGAGGAAGTGGTTTTGAGGTCTATAAGGTGTATTTTTTCAGTCATTGTAATGGTTGACATCAGTGGAAGAGATTGTATTGATCAAGTATCATTTTGGCTTGGACATTACTGGAAAATTGCAACTATTTTCTTCGTATCCCTCTGGTATGAGTTTTAAACATAGTTTCCTCTCCGTTATTGATTTTTTAGAATGTATTGTTAATTTATAAACCATTTTACATCTATAATATACTTTATTTCAAGTTTGAAAGACAAAATTCATATTTATTTATGCTCTGTTTTGGGAAATTCAGTATAATGTGTTAATTTTCTTCAATTTAGGGAAAATACATTTCATATGCTTTCCGTAGCTCCTCACCAGTCTTTTAATTTCATTTAATAATGTTTGAATGTTAAATATTTTACCTACCTTTCCACATAAAACAGACAGCAATTTCATCGTCTTGGCCCTGATCTATTCCCCTTGACCTAATCATGGTCAGTGAGCCCAACCCTAAAATAAAAATTAGAACCCCCTATATTCCTTAGCTAGCCTAAAATATTTTTCATGCAGTCCTATTGGATGTGATTTTATTGAGAGATCCCTCTCTGAATTGGTAGGGCTAGATACCAAGTCCAATTTTTTGTTTGAGGTTACCTCAGGATTTCCTTCTTCAGCCTAAGGATCAATCCGAGTGACAACACTTACTATGTTGGGTGTGGTGCCTGATTATATTTTTTATTTTGTATCACACTGCTGGAACCCTATTCTGAATGGGGCGGAAACACTGCCCGTAATTAAACACTGCCTGGGGGGTCCAGGGGTATGACGCCCCTGAAGCTTAAAACAGATGTAAAATTTCCTTGTAAAAGTATTGTAATTTGTAGTCAATCTAGGTTGTTCATTAGGATAATGATATGATGGTAGAAGTTATGTTTAATTTAGGGATTTTTTCCCTAGAAGGAAACCCCTCGTTTTGTATGAGGGTATTGTATTGCGGTTGTGTATTGTGTGTGTATTCTCAGGTGAGAAACAGATAGGGAGACTGTGAGAGAGAATAGAGGATATTACAGTGGATCTGATGTATGTTGTGTCTCTTCATTTTGCTGGATAATAGAAAGGAAGGACTGGTTGTTCGGGGTGGACGTAACCCAAAATGGGTGAACCATGTATATCTGTGTCTCTCTGGTTTTATGTGTTTTGTGTGTTTGTGTTTTCCTCATATTTTTTGTTGCATTGATTTGTAATATATAATTTTCTAACATACTATTGATTGGTCCTCCTAGAACTTCTTTCCCTTCAAGATCCTCTAATAAAAATGCTTTATTACCTCTGAATGCAGTGATATTGTAAGGACCTTTCCATAGATTATCAAACTTTCCATGCTTACCTTTGTCTTCATTCCGAGCGTCCCAACGAAGAACAACATCTCCAAGCTTAAAATAATTATCTTTGGTCTTCTTATCATAAAATTTTTGTTTCTCTCATGAAGCTTTGAAGTGTGACTAAAGACTTGATCTCTTGATTGTTGTAGACGAATCATTTTGTTGATTCTACACTGGATATCATTTGTTTCACTGTCGATCTCTTGAGGAATTTTCTTCACTAGTACAACTAAAGAAGTATGGAACACTGTGTCAACACCATACACAAGCTGGAAAGGTGACATGTTGGTTGATCTCTTTGTGCTAACTCTATCTGCCCATAGAGCAATGGTGAGCTTTGTGCCAATTTCTCTTGTTTTCTTGCAAAATCTTCTTGATTATGTTCACTCAAGATTTATTTGATGATTCATCCAACCTGTTGCCTTGAGGATAATATGTTGTAGAATGACCAAGCCTAATGTGATAGTTATCAGAAAATTCAATAATTTTCTTGGACTTAAAGGCGATTGCATTGTCAGTAATTATTTTGTATGGAAAGCCAAAACGAGACAAAATATTGTTCTCTAAAAATTGAATAATCAGACAATGTTAGTAGCTTGCCTCATGGGGATGGATTCAATCCATTTGGTGAATTAATCAGTGGAAATGAGTATCCATTTATGTTGGGCTGATGATGGAGGATATATATTGCCAATGAATTCAAGTCCCCATTGTTGGAATGGTTCTTGCACTTCAATTGGTTTTAAGGGCAAAGGTAAGATATTTCCCTTTCCCTGAAAGATTTGACATTCATGACAACTCAGGACCATTTTATAGACATCATAGAATAAACTTGGCCAATAGAAACCTGCCCTCAATATATTTTTAGCTGTATTCTTCCAATAAATATGACTGTCATAGTCACCTTTATGAAAGTCAATCATCACTTTTTCAACTTCTCCTTCAACCAAACAATTCAACAACACTATGTCCGGATCTTTCCAATACAAGATACTGTTAAGGATGCAATACTTAAGAGCTCTCAACTTCAAAGATATTGCCTTATTATTTGGAAATCTAGGATGAGGATTCAAGTGTTGCAAAATATGAACTATATTAGCATACCAAGGCGATGAAGAAAAAAATTCAGATACCTCAGCTAATGTTTCAGCCTCTTGCTCCTCATATAATGAAACAATAAAATTAATGTCCAAAGCATGTAGATTTTAATCTGCCATAAGCTTTTCCAGGCCTTGCCCTTTGATCAAATTTGTAGGCTTGATCTCCAAGTCATACTCCAACATAACAACTATCCATTTACATCACCGCCCTCCAGGATCATTTTGTGTAAGCACATCTTTGACAACAAACTTTTGGACATATGCTATGACATGAGAGTGGAGAATATAGAACCGAAAGTCCTTCAATGCTTTGAATAACACCAATGCATGGTTCTCAATGATGCTGTAATTCAAGGCTGAGTCTCTTATGGTTTTACTGAAAAAGGCGATGGGCTACTCCGTGTTCTAATTTTTATTTTGCATAAGGAAAACAACTAGAGTGTGCTCTGAGGCAAATGAAAAAATGATGAAATCAAGTGTGTAATCTGGACTAATAGGAATATGAGCATTAGATAAAGACAATTTAACTTGATTGAATTACTTTTTCATCTCTTTAGACCATTTTACTTCACTATATTTCTTTAGCATGTCAGTGATTTTCCTTAAGTGTTCAACAAGATTGGGGACAAACCTTCTCAAATCCATTGAATGACTGGATTTCATTTTTTCTCCTAGGATAGTCCAAGATCTGAATTTCTTCAATCCTTGAAGGATCTATCCTAATTCTGTCTTTTGATATGATATGGTCCAATAATTTACCTTCCTCCATACTGAAAAGGCTCTTCTTTGGGTTCAACGATATGCCAAACTTTTTACATCTCTGAAAAACTGTTTTCAAGTGTTGTAAGTGCTGCTCATCTGTCTTAAAAAAATAGTGATGTCATCAAGATAGATGACCAAATATACATCCTTTTCATTGGTGAAAGTAATATCCATTGCTAGTTTAAAAGTTTCCCCTGCATTCTTCAATCTGAAAGGAATTTTGGCATACGTGAAGGCGCCCCATGGTGTTGCAAAGGATGTATTTTCCTGATCATCTGGATGGACTAAAAAATGATTATACCTGGAGTATCTATCCAAAAAAAATATTCTAGAATATCCAACTACTCTTTGCAGAATATGGTCCATCTTTGATAGTGGGTAATTGTCTTTCAGTGACACTTTATTCAGAATTCTGAAATCTATACACGAAAGAATCTCTCCTGTCATCTTTCTCACTGGAACTAGATTAACCATCCAATTTGAAAAGTGAAGTGGAACTATAATACCAACAATAAATAATCTATTTAGCTCCTTTTGAATGGAGGGAAACAACTTGGGATTCATTCTCCTTAACTTCTGGTGGAAAGGTTTCTGATCCAACTTTAAGGGAATTGTATGCTAGATTATACTTTTATCATACACTTTTAAATCAAAATATTCCCAAGAAAATACATTAGAAAAATGAGACAAAAACGTTGCGTATTTACCTTTCATTTCTACGCTTAATGATTTTGAAACTTTGACCATCGTTGGCTTTTCTAGAGTGCCAAGATTGAGATCTTCCACTCTGCTTATGTTGGTAGCATGGCCAGTTTGCATGCAACATCATATTGATCAGATCCTCCAAGGTTACTAAAACTCTTGGAATGGAGTTGTATTTCATTTGAAGCACATGCATCTATGCTGCATGGAATTCTTCTTCATCTTCATAGCACTGGTTATCCATTTGTGAATTCACAAATTCCTCTTCTGTCTGCAATAATTTGCTGATATGTTTACCATATTGAAATGCATTCCAATACTGAACATTATCTGGAACAACAAGGTGATGTTTTATGTTATTATCATATTTCTTATTAGGATAAAATGGGATTTTAAACATGCTAGACGAAGTAGGAAGATAATAAACAATAACATTGCAGTCCTTGGGGATCAACGACAAAGTATACTCGGTGAAGGTCTTGAGGATATATAACACCACATTTAGGAAATATTTCATCCTTGGATGCTTGGCCTAGTATTCCCCTTTGAATTTTTTTTATTACTAGCTTAGAGTTGCCATACATAGAAATATTCTTCGTACCTAACTTCTTGAGAATTTTCAGACCGGCTATCAAAGCCTCATACTTAGCTTCATTGTTTGAACAGTCAAAAGAAAAATTATAAGAGAACATTTGAACATTGGGAGGAATGTTTAGTGACTAATTTATAGGGTTGTGAATCCACACTCCAATGCCAATCCCTTCTTTACCCAAAGCTCCATTGAATTCCATGGTCCACAAACTACTATCTTCATCAGGAAGCTACAAATTGGATGACTGAACTTTACTTACTACTTGAGAGAGTCCTGCTTTACCAAAGATTTTTGTTTCTTTCACTGTTTCATCTCTTTTTTGGGATAATGCACTTGGTTCAAAACCACTTGGAATCTTTTCATGAATTTCTGTATTTTCCATTTCTAATTCAGAATTTGAAAACTCATATTGTTGATCGTCCGGTGCGCAAATTTCTAGAGAAAACTGATCTTCTTCAGTAAGGAAAATAGGCGGTTGATTTTCCTCAAATAAATGATTCTTGCTAGAAATTTCTTCTTCATATTCTTCAGCAGGGACTTTAGTTCTCTTTATGAATTTTCTTGAAACTTATCCACCAAGCCTTTAATTTTGTAGAAATTAGACCAGACTTCACTATCAACTTTAAAAGAAAAAGACCCAAAAAATGGTGCAAAGGTTTCAGAATCAAAAGGATCAAAGATAGTTTCTGAAATAAAGGTTTAAGACTTAGACCTAAACAAAGGTATTTTAGATTCTGAATTATAGAACAAATATTCTGAAGAAAATATCGTAGGCAAGGAATTTGATATGACAAGTGGTGGAATAACTCTTCCAACTTTTTGAGACTTGGTTTTATGATTTCTTAAAATACTCTCAGGGTCATTCACAATCTTTGAGGGATTTGGGTCTGGATTTGACCTAGTATGTCTTCTAGGAGCCAAATTAGATATGAATTTTGGACTCTGGCTAAAATTTAAGAGTCCAACATGTTTAGAATGATGGAGCTTGTCAGCTACAAGTCTAACCTTAAGAGTACTAAAGAAATATTCCCAGGGAGAGTTCTGTAATTTCTCCCCAGCAACAGTGCCAAAAATGTTATCACCCCCCCCCCCCCATCTTCCCAAGGCTAAAAGTGGGATTGAAGGAAGGTAGCCATAGACCAGGCTCTAGGTCAGGTAGCTAGCCCTACTAGGACCATCGAGGGCTCTCTTGTTGTCACTTTGCAGTTAATAGATTGACTGGATATCTATTGATCTTAGGCTACGAATGTAAGCTCAGTAAATAGGATTTTTTTTTGAAGTTTTAAGTGTTGGATAAAAATGTCAGTGAGAAAGCTAGGTATAGGGTTTTTTGGTCTAAATTTCAAGGTCAATTTGCAGAGAATGTGTGAGGCTAGATAGGTAGTTTGAAAGCATGCTTAATTGGTCATTGAGTATAGTATGAAGTGATAGAAAAGTCTGAATGATCACTGAGGTGAATTCATTCATTTTGAAGAACATATACATATCATGTAAACCTTATATTAAACAGAGCATGAACAAACATGATTTCTGGTTATAAAATTACAATATAAACACATGGAAGCATGTATATGGAAGAGGAAAATATATAATTCAACATGAATAGATAAAAATATAGATAAATAACAAATGCTCCAATTCATACCACAAGATTCTCAACAAAAGTTCTGCAAATTTGTCTCTGATTTCATTCCAAAATTCTGTTACAATATCTCCACTAGAAAATAAGACTATCCAACCCAACTAAAGACTAAAGAGAGTATACTTATAGAAAATATGAACCATGGCACCTCATAGGTCGAAATAACATCCAAAATTCATCATATATACATGAGATGAGTTATTTCCTAGATTCTAGGGAGGTTAGAAACCATTCCCTAAAATTTAGCCATGAACTAGGAGTGTGTGTCCCTTACATTAAATTACATTTTCCCTCATGATAAGAGGAAAAATAAAAATCAATTACTCTAATTCCAAATCATATGACAAGAAAACCTATAATTTCTAACATTTTTTGAGCTTGACAAGTGTCCTAAGGAATCCAATGTAGATGTGTAACACTTTTTGACAGAATTGTAACCAAATTCTACAGAAGCATAACAGAAGTTTGAAGCCATTTTTGAGCCAATTTTAGGATTCCAAATCCAATTCTAAGAGAATATTCAACTAGCCCTATGTGTGTAGTTTCCATAACATCTTGATTTTTTCAAAATTACCCATGGTAAGGCCTCCAAAAGTTCATTCTCCCAAGGTTACTCCAGAAGCGTAACAAGGCCTCCAAAAAAGTGGCATAAGCATAGAAAATGAGTGGCTTTTTGGCCTTTTTGCAAAATTAAAACCTGTCATGGAAAGAGGGTTCCAGATTTGTGATGTAATCATCAAAATGCATGAAATTATATAATAAAATCATCATTTGGATGCCCCTAAAATAAGCGTAACAAAATCTTGCTACGCTTCTGTGAGGAGGAAATTTCCATATTTGTGTTAAAATCACAAAAATACCAAAATACTTCAAAAATTCTCAAAATTGGTTTTTAGCACCTATGAGTGATGGGATAAAAATCCAAGGAATATTTATCCATAAAATATAATCTATCCTTCTCTATAAGCTTCATTTGAGTTTCTTTTAGCCTTTTCTTCAGCGGATTTAGCCTTATTTTTGAAAATTTGTTCCTGGTGCGATAATAATTTACCTTGTGTCTTTGGAGGTTATTGTTTTCTTAGCTCTTCAATAGCTTCTCCAAATGTTAATTTACCATTTTCAACCAGATTTCTTTGTCTTGATTGATGTCCATAGCTATTAACTCATCAAAGGTCAACTCTTCAAGTGGGTGAGCTAAATATCTTTCTAGCTCCAACACCCTTTTGAGGCCTCTTGTCTTTGGCTTTCTTGGTTGTGTTCCAGTCTCCATGTCCTCCATTTGATAAACATATATGATATACCTACCTTTTCATTTATCTACCTCCAGGCATGGCTTAGTTTTATCAACTACTTCACTTTCAATTTAAAATTCTCTTGCTGTAGCTAGGAAAGTGATTTGAGAATTATCAATGGAGAAGATCTCCCTCAACTTTGTTATTTTCTCATCCTTCTCCCTAATTATCTCCTCAGCTGATTTGATATCAACTTTCTCTACTACCTCAACCACCAATGGCACTAGTTCACTATGATGGTGCAAAGGTGTTTCATCTTGATGCATGAGAGGCTACTCGTCTATTTCAATTTTTTCAGCAATACTGTCAAGTGTAAGTACACTTTTAATAGATTTGGGTGCAAATACCTGTCTCTTTCCCTTATCATAGGTATGAGTAAACTAAAAAACCCTAGGAGAATTTTAAATCTGAGTTTTCATGCTGGAATAACCAACCTCCATTAGTTATGCTGAAAGTGATGGTGATGGTGTGCTATGCATGACAGGAGGGGTAGTGGTGGATGCTGCTGCTACTCTCTCCATGAAGGTTTCCCAAGTCATGTTGATGGATGAAAGGTGATGCAACATAATGAGTTTGACCAGACCATGGTGGAAAATACTTGGGTAATGATCTTGTTTTCTTCTCTGAACCTTATCAGCCATTTTAATCAAACTTCTGTACAAGTAATATGGAAAGTCAAGTGATTTGGTAGAAGTGAAATGCATCAACAACTTGATATGGTAATTATACAGCTTGAAAAATATTCCTTCACATGTGAAATAATTCATCATTAACATCATCAAAGGAGCATATTTTTTAAGTTGGTTTCTGAAAGGGAAGAGGTACTCTGGTTCCTCTCTAGCATGAGGTTTGAGAAATTTTTTGTAATGTTCAAGGTCTAAGTCCATGCCCTTGAACCACTTTTCTCCATGATTAGGAATACCTGCTTCTAAAGAAATCACACTGATGATAGAATTAAATCCACAACTACAATTACGACCTTTCCTATGTTGATATTAGAGGAAAATAATATTTTAATTTTAAGATGTATCCTTCCTCCATGATCTTCTCATATAATATCAAACATCCAATCCTGTCAAAACATCTTTTGGCCAAGGGTGAAGCATTGATTTCTTGCATGGTGTCAGGTTATAATATGATGTGGTGCCCTCCCTTGAAGTTTTTCTTCTCACTCTCCATAGTTTCTATCAGTGAAAGGATGAAACCATAGTGTGTAGATGGAATGAGTATGTGTAGTGTAATTTGGGAAAAACAAAGTATAGGGATGGGGTAGACTTAGAGGGTGAGATGAAGTGTTTTAGAGAAAAGGAAAATTTTATAAAAAATTCAGGAGATAGGCTTGCATGATGGATCCATGTTATGAGTGAAATCATGTGAGATGGATGTGAGGAAGGTGATCAAATGAGGGAAACATAGGAATTTCCTAGTTTAACACTTGAAAACTGGCTAAAATTAGGGTTTGGTGAAAATGGATACTAGGAAGAATATGGATGGTGGGGGATGGTAGTATGATGTATGTGGGAGGTGTAGGAAAGTGTTAGATGAGATGGATAGGGTTTGGTTCACTGGAATATTTCAATGATATGAAGAAGTGAAAATATAATGGAGTATGAAGTGAGTATGAAAATCAATAGTAAGCTTGATTATTTGACCACAAGAGGGTATAAGAAGTTAGCTTACTATTGTAAGAACTATAAGAACTAATGCCAACGAGTCTTGAGTTTGTTTCAGTGGCCTGGGAGCCAAAAAAACCTAATTCAAAACTTTCTAGATGTGTAACACACCCCCAACAGAAGCATAACACAAGTTTTAGAAGCGTAACAAATGATTCCAGACTCATAACAAACTGCTACAAAAGTGACAAAAATGGTTCCAAAAATGTAACAACATGCTCTAGAAACATAACAAAGGCAATATAAGCTAACAAAGGGCTTCAGAAGCGTAACAACATGTTCCTTGGAGTATTTTCTTGCCTTTGTTTCGAACCCTTTACCACTAAGGAGGGAAATGGATATAAGAGAGGAGATCTACCACACAACAAAAGATAATAATGAGTTTGGATTAGCCTCTTTTGTCCTTTATAATCTTTGAAATGACTTTGTTGTCGTGTAGTGGAAACAATAAGATAGTTTTTCCTTTTGAAATATTTTGACTTTGAAACAAATTTTGAAATAAGACAACTTGCCTTACTTTATTGAGCTAAGTATGCTGACTCCCTTTAGAAAAATTATATGGTGAAAATGAATGATTGTTTGCCTTTTTTGATGACAAATTGGAATTTTCAAAGGTAAAAACATGACACCTAGATAGGAGACCTAGATTAGATGGAGTGAATGACCTAAAAATTCTAAATGGTAATGAGTTATATAATCTTTAAAGTGATGATGGCCATGGATGAGATGAGGGGAGCAACATTTCTGGCCTAGAATCCTTTAGTGACCAAAATTTATTCTGAAAATGTGTTTGAAAAGACAAATTTTTTTGACCTATGACTACTAGAAAATTAATTCAAAGAGTATGTTTGATCATTGAAATATTGACACTAACACTCCCTATGTCACCAACATAGAACCAACACATTCCTCTCTCATCTACCTTCTCCAGCAAAAAAAAAATGTAGGAGTGTAATCCATCTATACAATTATTATTATTTTTAAATAATTTAGGCCCTAGTGCTCAATCACCTTGTAGGACTCATAAATTTTCTCCTTGTTCTTGAAATTACCTAAAGTTACATGGGGGGTACCAATAACTATCTCTCCTCATGGCATTGGTGAATATGAAAACAAATACCCACCTTCCCAATCAACCGGTTGCAACTGTAAACATGATTATTCAACACAAAATAAACTAAGAATAATATATTTTTCTAGGATAATTAGAACCATCATAAGAAAGAAATTTTTAAGATAGCTATGAGCTTCAAAAGGAAAAAGGAAAAATAAAAATAGGCAGAGAAAGTTATAACAACTTGAAAAAAATTTAGAGTTTATTTTAAATGAACTACATGAGAAATAATTACCAACATGTCCATATCTCAAGGAAGGAACAATAAAAATGATAAGGATATTAGCACTTATAGTCCTTTCCAGAAAATATTTAAGAATTATTAAGGAAATGATCAAAATTAGATATAGAAAATTCATAAATATTATAAACTTCCAAATCTACATTGATAAAATTCAACATTTAATTTTAAAATTAAAAGGTATGCAAAAATATGACCCTCGATGTGCCCAACATCTAGGGGATTTGGCATGGCCCATAGCTCAAGCTATGGCGTGTTGTAGTTAAAAATGACCCACTCAAATTTTTTTGATTTTTAGGAAAGATAAAATAGACATCATTTTATATATCACAAGAAAAGATAAATAGGCCATACGATGCATCTATAGTTTTGTTCATTTAGTAAGAGAAGTGTTGAATTTCCATGTGTTGAGGCTCTTTTATTCTGTGGAATATTTTGTGCCATATTTTGGTCTTGGAAATAAGGCTTGAAGCCAGGTTTTAGTTTTTTCCAATGAGCATATTTTAAGATATGATGGTCTTCATTTTGATTTTGTTTGTTGAAAATGAAACTTAGAGAAGAAAGCAATGTAAAGGGATTTTGAAAGTATGCAATCATGAAAAAGTGAAGCCAACAAATGAAACTACTAAATAATTTACTTTAGTTCAAGCTTGTGAATATGTCAACTCTTGTTCGATTGTTCATATCCAAGGTTTACAATCAACAACATCAAAAAATATTCATGCTTTTGTAAGTTGGATCTTAGTGGCAAGTTTAGAAGATATGATTAATTCAAGTGATCCTGAGTCCCTACTTAGAAGCTTTGTGGTATTTTTGTATCTTACTGAGATTATAAGTGTGCTCCAAACTTCCATGTCCAAACCTAGATCCCTATTGGAAGTTCGACTGAAATAACATAAAAAGTTTCAATAAAAGGAGTAGGCACAAACAAAATAAGAGATTATCCTAATTGATAAAAAGGCTTGCTCACTAACTCCATGAGACTAAGTTGAAGGTGGATCTTTCCATGAGAAAATGGTAGATAAAATAACAACTCAGTTCAATATTTTAATTTCAAGGAAGAAATTTCATCTTAAGAATTTGAATCTTATGATAAAATTTATGATGTTTTTTTGGGAATTGCAGAGATTTAATTTAATTTCTAGAGAATACATTAGCATAGATTTTTTCAGTTGTGTTGGTTTTATGGAATCAACTAACATGAAACGCAAGATTGTCCCATACATAATTTGGAAAGAATCAAAAAAATTCTATAGATGAAAAATATCCTAAATAACCAACAAGTCCTAAATTAGGATGCAATTTTTTTGCAGGATCTCCAACTATAACGAGCACATACTTCAGTGGACGTTCTAATGCAAAAGCAATTTTTGGTGATTCTAGAAGGGAAAATCCACCTCAAGTTAAACTCAAAGGTAATAAGTCACTCTATTTAGGATATTGATCCAGGTGGATATTGGAGGCCACCTGCCTATTCCACTTGGGGCCCCACCATTGTTTCTTTCATTTTCCTTAATTATATCACAGTTTACTATTTTTAGTAGTTTTTCAGGTCGTCAAATTTTGGAGCCGTTTTGAGACCCTAAACGACGTTTTTTGGCAACATTGGGAGAAACATGGATTCTATACCAATGTTTCTCACTCAAAATTTTTATTCCTCGGATAAATGTTTCTAACGAGGTATGGAGCGCGTCAAACAGAGATCGTATGCCAAAGTTACGTCCCCGAGAAGTTGGTGTACCAATTTACCCAAACAGGCCCCATAGTTTTGGCGCTTCATCTCCTAGGGTTAGGTTTTTGGATCTTTAGGGTCTTCTATTGTTTCTCAATAATACATAAGCCCTCAAGATCATTTTAGCACAATTCAGAGGCATGTAACCACCACATCTCTTCTCAGAGATAAGCTACCAATGCCCTAGGTAGTTTATTTCTATTCTGTCTATAAACAAATTTCAGTTCTTTGATATTAATGAAATGAAGTGTTATTTCCACTACATTTTTATATTTATCGTTATATGTGTATTATTTTTCATCCCTGCATAAATATGTATCAGTGATATCAGAGCGGTCTTCTCTTTCTCGATCCTTCTTTGCATGTCCCCAACGACGTCAGGGTATAAGGAGTTAGGGCTCGATCTGGTTGAACCTTTGCAAGATCAGCCTCACAAACCCCGACGACCACCCATGGGGGATGAAAATAAAGATGAGGGAGAAGGATATCCTATCAAAATATTGCTCGAGGAGGCCCTCGAAAAACAAAGGAACGCAATGATGGATAGCTTTTCGAGATCCTTCAACGATTGCCCACTGACGGTGCATGTACATCTAGCAGCCACTCTGGAGGCAAAAATCCTTTTAAGGTACAAGTAAAATTTTATATTCCCATATTTTAGGGCCAAATATATGAAGACGTTGTAGATATATGGTTGAATCTATTAGAAGGATATTTCTCAGTTCATGACTTTTCCGACCAGGAGAAGATTATTTTTACACTCCTCAAAGCTAAACCCCCATGTCAAGGACTGGTGGGAAACATACTGTGAGAAAAAGGATGAGGGGGAACCCTCTCTATTCTCTGTCATACCCACTTTGAATTCTTTCCAAGACGTCATCAAGAAACAATATTATCCCGTGGGGAGGTGTGATGAAAAGTACATACAATGGACTACACTGTGGCAACAAAGGGATGAATATTTTCATGAGCGGATGAATCTATTCCATACCCTACGCATAATGTTGGGTATAAAAAATTCAGAGAAAAATTTGGTGTTGAACTACCACAATTGTTTGCACATATACATTTAGGAGGAAATGGAGTTCCTTGACATCTCCTCACTTAGTACACCATACCGGTATGCTGCCAAGATTGAGCATAAATTCAAACAGAAGAACCGATACTTTGGATTTGCGAATAAAAAACAAGGGAAAGGTTCCCCCAGATCGCAGAAAAAAGGAAAAATCCAAGGCATGGTGACCCAAGATAAACTATCAAAGCCTCAAGCAAAGAAAAACACCGTGAAGCGGAAGAAGGACACGGGAAAGTGGTATGAGTTCCATAAGAGCTCCACTCACAACAAAAGTGAGTGTTAGAGTGTTAGGTCAAGTAGTCATTCGTGGCAGGGGATAATTTTAAGGATGGAAAATTATCTTGAAGTTAAAACATTGGCGAATTTCACTAGTCTAATATGTGAACTATATAATTTTATTGATATGCTTGTAAAATTATACAAATTTATAATGATTTTATATATAGTCTCTATTTAATGTTTTGCTATTTTTAAAGGTAAATAATTTTATATTGTAAAATTTGGGTGAATCATGTTTGCAAAAAAATGGAAATTGGAGAATATTTTTTTTTGGAGAAAAATCATGGAAAATTAGCCCACACTGCGAATATTATCTAAAATTCCTCCATGCTCGTGGCCAAGATGAGGGCTTCTGAGTCATATGCATGCTCCGACTCTGAATCAAAACTCGACAAGGGGAATGAAAAAGGGAAGCATATTATTGATGTGGAACCCAAAGCCACTGTTGCCACTACAAAGATCCACAAGGAGGAACCAGAAGATCCAGAGGAGGAGGAGCGTCTCTTCCACTCCCATATGTGGGTAAAGGGTTCCCTGCTACAGTTCATTTTTTACAGTGTGAGTGAAAAGAGGTCACAAAGCGGTTGGGTTTGTCAACCACATCACACGCACAACCGTACACCATTGGGTGGCTTCACCAAGGAAGAGATCTCCGTGTTAGCCAAAAATGCCACCTTCCACTACAACATCAAGCCCTTCACAGATGAGGTATTATGTGACATAACTCCTCTTGATGTTTGTGATGTATTATTAGGACAACCATACTTGTGGAAACGACATGCTATGTATGAGTCCTGCCTTGCTCTGTTATTGTTACTTTAGGAAATAATTTGTATAGGATACCAGAGGTACCATCCCCTGTGGCTATCTCTTTGTTTATTGCAAAAAAAATTAGTAAACTCATTTCCAAAATCGGGAAATTTCTTTTCCTGATGATCCGCCCCTAGGGAAAGAAGAATACTGTGGCCACGACCTCCAGACAGGGCTCCTACGACAAGGTCATGGAGGAGTACGAGGACATGTTCACCTCACCCATAGGGGTGCCTCTACAATATTAGGTCAAGCACCCCATCAATATAACCCTAGGTGCACCACTTGTCAATGGACTGATCTATTAGTGCTCTGTTATGGATAATGATGAAATCAAGAGTTAGATTTAGGAGCTACTGCAAAAAGGCCACATCAGTCCGATTTCATCGCCCTATGGAGCTTGATCGTGTTGGTGCAGAAGAAGGATAGGACTTGGAGACTCTGTATTGACTATTAGGCGCTGAAAAAGATCACTGTCCAAAAAAGGTACTCGATCCCATGGATTGATGACCTTCTGGATCAAATCAAGGGGGAAAAATATTTCAGCAAGATCAACTTGAAGTTTGGGTATCACCAGGTACCAATCGAACCCTTTGATGTGTGGAAGACTGCCTTCGAAGCCAAGGAGGGCCTTTTCAAATGGTTGGTCATGCATTTCGCGTTGACGAATTCTCCCACAACCTTCATTAGGTTGATGGAAGACATCTTGCGACCATTCACCAACTCATTTGTAGTAGTGTACTTCGATGCCATCCTGATCTTCAGCCAGACTTGGGAAGAGCACCTCCAGCACATCTGAAAGGTCCTCCAAACACTGTGACAACAAAATTTGTGTGCCAATTTGTGTTGATCAGTGGTTGTCATTGATGTCAACCCAAGCAACACCAGGGTTACCCTGATCTTGCATGGGAATTTTCACCTAAAAAATTACTATATTGCATGTCAATGATATTTTTTATGGTTTCTACTTGTCTAGATTTTTCCGTTGATATGGATCACCACATAATTCTTCATGGTTTGAGAGATATTCATGTTTGAAGTTAGTAACCCCAGTTAGTGGGTTAAAACCCAATGGGGTTGTGGCATGACACTAATAATCGGTTGTGGTAATTGAATAGTAAATAATTAATCATTTTTAAGCCCCTAAAATCCCTCCCATGTTCACTTATTGAAGACCTTCTCAACCTAAGAATTTATATAAATTGTGATCCTCATATCCTCCTCATGTAGGGATTTCACTACTTGAAATAGGTCATCGAGGAATTTTAGCTATAATGTTTTTATACAAAGGTTCAGAAGCTGAAATTTTTATCATGTAAAGCCAAAATCCTGAGGAAGCTCATGTAAAACTTTCATATCATTTTTCACAATAATTTCGGAGATATGATTTGTGGAATTTAGGGTTTTTGCAGGCTCCTGAACTTCATCTCAAAGAGGTGACCTTGGGAAAATTTTCATAACTCTCTCTTTGAGAATCAAATTGGAATTTGATAAAAGGTGTCAGATAGTGCATAGACTATAGTTTTCTGTGTATCAATTTCAGAGCCAAAGGATGAAACAGTGACATATGGCACACCGTACAAGTTCACTCTACCTAAATAGTCCATAATTAGGTCATTGTGAGAGATTGAGAATAAATTTTTATTGAAGAATCCAAATTGGGTCAGACCTATGGAATTGGAAAGAAGAATCATAGGGATATTATAGGACCGAAAATCGCATATTGGGGATCTTAAATAACAAAGATACATCAGATTCAATATTGAGCTCCCAGAAGGAAAGAAAAATATAGATCATGTGCTGTCAAGGGCTGCAAAGGATCATAATTTCTAGGGCAGAAAAGCAAAGCAAGGTGCAACCAAGGTAAGATCTAGGTAAGTATATTATGTATATGCATGTTCATCTCTTAATTGAATTAGGTTATTTTTATTCTAATTTGTTTTTTTGTTTAGCACTGACATATGCTCTACGGGATGAGGTAAGTTTTTATATTATCATTCCATGGGTATTTCCTTAAAGAATTTTTGCAGGTATTGTATATTCATCAAGATAAGACTCAATGCATGATATAATGTTATGAAGAGCAAGAAAGGGCAACATGAAAAGAGCTGCAATTAAGGTGCATAACAATAGCAAGAAGTTCACCATATGAAGTCTTCAAGTGGGCAACACTGCATACAGTCATTGTAAATGTATCATTGTACTAAGCCATTATAAAAGCATTATTGTAAAATTTGTACAAGTGTTTATCTGCCAAGAATTGAAGAGGAAATGTCAGGAGGTCTAGGATCATCATTAGGTGCTTGTGTGATAGTTGGGGTTATGGTCTAGTATGTCTTATTCTTCTACATCGTTCTATATCATTGTAAAGTGGACCATTTTCCCTGGTACGAGAGTCCATTATTATTTTATTCTTCTATAGGGTGCTAGGGTGGTGCTAGGGTGGTGCTAGGTTGGTGCATGAAGTCACCAACAGGTTCAAGACTGTGAAAAATTTAGGGTGGTAGTGTTGAGCTAAGGTGAGTTTTATCTCATTTGGTGTTGGGGCATCCGTTCAGTTGACTACTAAAGAATCTTGGGCATTGGATTGTCCATCCAGTGGGAGCTGGAGAAGAATGATTTTCTAGATTCTAGGAAGTTGGAGCTTTCTTTTCAATTGGAGTTAAATATTAAAGAATTATTAGAAAACAATTCAAGGGGTTTTGTCCTGGAGGGGGTTTCCACCTTAAAAATTGTTTGCATTTGTGTTCCTTTTTTTTACTTCTATCATTGTACAAACACTGATAATAATTGAATATTAACTAATGCTCTGAAATATTAATGATAATACTAATTTAAAGGAATACTGATTCATCCCCCCTCTCAGTATTTCCAACAATTTGGAGAAGTGAAATTTTGGCATGACCTAAGTTCATTATCTCGGATACATTATTGATGAACGGGGGGTGCATGTGGATCCAACCAAGATCCAATTAATTCAGGATTGGCTGGCCCCAACCACTCTAACAGAGCTTCACAACTTTTTGGGTCTTGCTAATTTCTACAGCAGGTTCGTGTTGGGATCCTCTCATATCTCTTGTCCCTTGAGTCAAGTCACCAAGGGAGGAGTGAAAGAAAAGCTCTTTTGGTCAGAATCTCAACAGAAGGCGTTAATTGAATTGAAACATTGCTTCTACTCTGCCCCAGTGCTCACATTACCAGACTTGCAACAACCATTTGAAATTGAGACATATGCCTCTGACAATGATATTGGGGAGGTTCTTGCTCAATAGGGGCATCTAGTGGCATAACACAATGAGACACAGTCTGACACAGTCTGCAAGTATCCCACTTTTGACAAATAAATGTATTCCATTCTGAAGGATTTCTGCTGATGGAAGCATTACATTTTTTGGAAGGAAACGGTCATCCACACAGACCACTGACCCCTTCAGTTCATACAGACACAAGGGAAGTTGTATAATGATCACCATCAGAAGTGGTCCACATATATTGAACAATTTCATTTGAACATCAAGTATAAGAAGGGCAACACCAATAATGTTGCAGTCTGCCTCAACCGACCACCGATCATAGCGCTTACCACTGTTCTTAACTCTTGTGGGCACGAGACTTATGATTGGCCACTTCTCTACAAGAGCGATCTGAAATTCGGCCACACATAAAAGACACTATTAGAGGGTACACAAGTTCCAAATTTTTACCTCTAGGATGCAATGCTATGTCACCTGAGACACCTTTGTGTTCCTTCAAGTGAGAATGACAAGATGAATTTGGAAGCACACTAAAGTCGAGTTGCTAGGTATTTTGGGGTCGAAAAAATAGTGGCAGTACTGCAGAGATTGTAGTCATTGGGAATTTCAGGGTTAAGAAAACAATGGCAGTACTGCAGAAGTATTTCTATTGGTCGAACCTCCGACAAGATGTTGGGAAGCACATTAGATCCTACACTACTTGCGCCATTTCCAAACAAAAAATCAAGAAGAAAGGCCTCTATACTCCGCTACCTACCCCTAGTTGACCTTGGGAATCCATCTCCATAGATTACATGTCAGGCCTTCCTTCTATTAAGTATGGAAACAACCTTGTCTTCATGGTCGTCGACAAATTCTCAAAGATGGCCATTATGTCAACTTGCAAGAAGAATATCACAGCAAAAGCCATTGCTAAACTATTATTTGTACAAGTGTGGGTGCACATTGGGATACCACAGTCTATCATCTTATATTAGGAAAACAGGATCCTCAACACATTTTTGTCCAGCCTCTGGTCAATGTTGGACCCCAAGCTCATCAAGTCCACAACTTTCCATCCCCAAATTGATGGCCAAACAGAGGTATTCAACTAGATGATTGAACACATCCTAAGAATGTAAAATTCAAAGCATCCATGCACATGGGATGATAGCCTTCCCTATGTACAACACAGTTATAATTTGGCTCTCCACATCTCAACCGGCCACATCCCCTTTCAGGTGGGTCTAGGGTTGCAGCCACTAGTTGTAGCCACTATGTCCCATTGATGTAGCCATGCCATTTGTGGCTACTCAAGCCAATTCGTCTCATGTCCAGTCTGAAGTTGATAAAGTGAACAACTTCATTGAGCATATTCAACACATCTTTCCACATGTTCATGACATATTGGAAAAATCCAATGCTAAGTACAAGCAATGACATGATCAATATCGGGTGCCACACAAATTCTAGGTGGATGAAAAAGTATGGCTACATTTGCAGAAGGAGCACCTCAGTAGACCCCACTACAATGTTCACCCAATCTGATATGGGTCATACACCATCACCAAGGCTATACAAAACAATGCCTTCAAGCTCTGTATTCTACCATTCCTTGGTTTGTACCCAGTATTCAATGTGGACTTCCTTTGGCCCTACTTCCCACCTCTACTGGACACCTCCAACATTGCAGAACAAATCACACCAACAGAGTTAAACCTAGACTGCATGGAACATACCACCACATATTATATCATGGAAATGCAAATCAAGAACACTCGTCAGTAGAATATCCAACTATATTGGGTTGTTAAATCTAGCCAACTCCTGCACCAAGTCAAGTGGCTCACCAAGGACCAAGTTCAGCAGAATTTTCCTCATCTCTTGGAGGAACTCAATGCAATGGGGATCATTGCTTCCTAAGGGGGGAGGAATGATTTAGGTGGATATTTTTTTCCATTCACCTATTCCACTTGGGGCACCACCATTGTTTCTTTCATTTTTTTTATTTTCCTTAATTATAACACAATTTACTATTTTTAGTAGTTTTTTGGGTCTTGAACTTTTGCAGCCATTTTGAGGCCCTAAATGATGATTTTTTGGGAAAAATGGGAGTAACATGGGTTTCAAATTGATTTTTTTCACTCAAAATTTGTAGTCCTTAGATATATCTTTCTAACGAGGTATGGAGTGCGTCAAACAGAGATCGTATGCCAAAGTTACGTCCCCGCAAAGTTGGTGTACCAATCCACCCAAACAGGGCCCATAGTTTTGGCTCTTCATCTCCTAGGGTTAGGTTTTTGGATTTTTAGGGTTTGCCATTATTTATAAATAATAAATAGGTCCTCTAGCATCATTTTAACATAGTTCAGAGGATTGTAGCCACCACATCTCTTCTCATAGATAAGCTACCAACACCTTAGCTAGTTTATTTCCATTCTGTCTGTAAAAAAAATTTAGTTATTTGATATTAATGGAATGAAGTGTTATTTCCACTGAATTTTTGTATTTATGATTATATGTGTATTCTTTTGCGTTATTTCATAAATCTAGATCAGATATTTCTTTGAAACACTATCCAGTGTAAAGACTTATCAATAATATTCACCATGTATGTGAATAAAGGGAGCTATCTGTAAAAATGGAGATGGAGAAGGACGAGGAAAACTATGGGTTTGATAATCAATCGAATCTCACCATTCCCTATGAGGAACTAGTACCAGCAATTCAAAAATTGGATGAGTTCCTCTATATTTATTAGCACAACGATGGAGTGCATTCAGTTAAAATATGGCCCATGTCAACAATGAGAAAATATTTTGCAAGACCTACGGGAAGATTTTTTTCATCTAAAAGATCAATGGCTATTATAAATAGCAGAACACCCCTGTGTGCTCGATTTTTAACAATTGTGGATGGGGGGGGTGAGGGATGTTCCACTATACATTATTTTGTTATAACAACTTTGAATACATGGAAAAATGTAAAACTGGATTGAAAACCAAATATGCCTTGTAATGCCATATAGACATTCATATGCCCAACTACATTTTAAGGTGATGATGAACACCATTAAAGGAGTATGTTGAGGATTTTGTTATTTTTTCATTTTGACGTTATTTAGATTTTCAGTATAACAATGGAGACCAACAAGAATACCAAAGTAAGCTATTCTCACATACAAAGGTAATTGGAAGGAGTCTCAAGTTGTGTGAAAGGAAGGTAACAGAGGCCCATGTTATATCCTAAAAATATTTTGAGAGGACTCTCAATATTTCCAATTAATGTTTTTTGAGTAGAAATTGGAGATGTAATCAATCAAACATAGACTGTTGAATTCGTGAGACTTTTTTTATTGGCAGCATGTCAAAGGCTTTATCAAATTACCAAGGTTTCCTATTCTACAACAACCTTAAGATAGGGCAATGGGAAGGTTGTTTAGATAGAAAAACTTTTAAAATAAAACACCAACCTTTGATTATATAGGTTTCTCTTTATATATATACCAATTTTTTGATTAGTATTTCGAGGAATAATTTTTTTCAAAAAAACAAGCAGCTCAATGTTGTTCACTTTGCAACAACTATATTGCTCAAGTAAAATTGGAAATTTATGGTGTTAGAGCATCACAAAGGGGTAAAAAAAAGTTTTTTAGCCAAGTGATACTACCCAATTTGGAAACGACAAATAAATATATGGCCTACGCTGATCATTCAGTATAAATTTAAATGCAATCCTATTTAATAGAACACACAGGAAAAATGTTGATACATTTAGAATAAATTATTTCCAATTCAAACTTGGTTGTCAATCCATTATACAAGGATTGAATGAAATTCCAAATCACTCAATGTGCATATGCACATTTGAACAAGTATTTAATATACAATAGAATCATTTGGTTTCTAACTTTACATGCGTCCATGGAGCTTTCCGTAACAATTTTGAAGTATAGATAAATAGAATAACATTATCTATTCTTCATTTCACAATGAAGAAAAACGTTGAAGTTCATCCATGTGACTTGTCTCATATGCATTAAAAATCATTTGGATCATAACTGTGAGATTAAATTTAGTGAAAGGTATCCCTGCTAACAAAAAAATTATCCTCAAGACCTCATTCTTTTAACCATTTTTCTCATGTGGTCTAAAATATGTTAATGATCATGGGATTTATATTATGCATTTCTCTAAATGCATGTGAATTCCTTGATGCTCTGATAAACATCCCTTGTAAATTCACATTGCAAGAAATTTATGTCCTACATTAATGATCCATGTGAGTCTATGTTTTCTAGCCAACAATCAACAAAAAAATGTTCCACATGCAAAAATAAAATAGTGAATTTCCAAAGACACACATAAACCTTCCAAAACCACAAATAATTTAGCAAATGACCCATTGAATAGATGAGACATTACAAAAAATAATCTAGTGCATTGGAAATATATGGCATCATAATACAATTTTTTTTATTTTACTTAGATCTACCTGCAAACTTGCACACATTTCTACATCATTTCACACCCTCACTTTTACTAGGATGAATGGAAAGAAGAAGCCTAAGAACACAAAAATATTTAAATAATAATTTATAAATGAAAGCACCATTGTTTCAAGCTACCATGAAAATTTAGTTTACAAATGAGACATCTAATAGAAAAAACATGACAAGAAGACATGATTAGTCACCAACAAGAAATTCACAATAAGAATTTATGAGCAAATTTTCCAAATTGTTTAACATTTAATGAATTTCCCATAGTAATGGAGATTTTTTTGCATTGTCTTTCCTAAGTGGAATCACAACAATGCATGAGTTTTTAACAATGGCTATTTTTAAATAAAACTAATAAATACAATGCAGCTCCTCATGTAGAATATGAATTTCACAAGAAATCAGGGACAATGGGTAGTTTTAGTGGTTCAAGAAGTCTATTAAAGTGACAATAATTTGTGTAGCACTAACAATTTCAGATTTAGAATTGAAAAAAAATTCCTACTAGTTAATGCAAATATTTCATCAAAGACTTATCCCCACTACATTTGCAAGGAAAATCTAGCATAAGTCATTATGGTTGGCATTGTCCTGTTCATGATATTTCTGATTTGAGAGTTTGAAACAACACTTATAACTATGGTTTAGATGAAATTCTCCCAACAATTACAAATAACTAAATAGATACTAGTTCAAAGCATAAGTTATGTTCTTAATCTTGCCTAATGATCATGGATTGGAAGCAACAATTTTAATCCCTAATATAAATTCGTAAGTTGTGGAATTCAAATCAAAATGATAAAACAATTTACACATTGAGAGAAAGTTACTTGACATGGAAATTATATCTATTCTTGAAATACTTAAATCCAAGAGAGTTGTAGGTGGAAGGCAAAGAAAAAATGAAAAACTCAGTCCTACCCAACCCATAAATTTCCTCAAACTATGGGTTTTCAAATAAAAGTCAAAGCTATTACAAATTTGAAGAGGTGCTAATTTTTTTTTTTGTAGGGAACTATAATGCATAATCAATAATGATGTCATATAATTTTATTGAGAAAATACCAGCTACATCATTAAATTCTACATTAGACAATAATTTTAATTTACCACATTCGTAGGATTAGACAAACTTTCAAAAAAATTATCAAAATTTGTTGGGCCAAAATTGTAATCTACGGATAAATCATGCTTCCCTAGGCAGGTTTTAGCCTAGAATAATAGGTGAAAGACTATACTACCATTTCTCCTAGCTTAGAACAGATACACAGAGAGGATTGGATGCTTACTTGTTTAAGTCGCTTCCAAATGGCTCCTTTCTGTCGCTCCCACTACAGCTTCAAATTCAAGTGGTTTTGTTGGCTGAATTCTTCCTGCATTCTCTAATAGCATAAATCTCTAGAGTTCCCAAGTCTCATCACAACATAAATCTCTCTAGCAGAAACTCCACAAATCAAACTCTCTATTGAAAAATCTCTAGCATTTCTCTACTCAAATTCTTCCTCCTCAAACACTTAGATCTATGTTCAATTTATAGATGAACTATAGGTTTTTTTGTAATCAATAACATTCCAAAAATAGGCAAGACATGTTTCCATTCATGTAGATGTTAAATGGACACTTGGATCCGAAGCTTGACACATGGGAACCCTTCTAGAAGACACTGGCCAAGTGGAGATTCTAGAACAATGAGAATTTCGCTCCCAATGTGACCAACGCACCTTTGAATGTCGGGAAGTGCTTTGTAGAGCAACCTTGAATGGGGCTACCTACATATGCAATGCACTTAGGCCCCTTAGAGCCTGCGTTGGTGAGCTCTCATATGTTTAGTAATAAGCTTCAAACCATGGAAACCCTTGCTTGATGAAAGCCTTGTTTGATTTATGTTGTTTCTTGTCTTAGGGCATATAGCAACTAAGATTATAGGGAATGATAGACCCTTGATCATCGGTCTTAGAGATGATGCCTAGTTAACCAAGTCATTGGGAATGGTGCCCAAATTGACCTATAACAATTTCCCCCTAAAGCATGAGATCCAAATACTAAGAACATTTGATTGAGATGCTTTACACTGTGATGAGCCTGGAAACAAAGCGGAACGGTCACCTGCATCAATATTACAATACATTACATCATGATATATCCTCTATTGATCATAATTTCTGAGGGTAGGCATTCCCATAGTCAACACATAAAACAATCTAATAACATGTACATAATTTAGAAAGTTGTCTACATTGGAATGTTGCCTAGATGCAGACACGCCTACAGATATAGGCCCATGTTTGGATGAAAATATGTATGTAAGGTCAACGTACAGATGATTTGTACAAAAATCCTGAAATCACAGCCCGAATGGCTGAAACTAGATCCGGGGTCTTCTTATCTCATTCACTCGATCATTCAAGTACAAGTCTATCCATGCAAATATATGATTTGTCTTCAAACATGGAAAGACATCATTTGATTACCAGCCAATAATTTGAGCTATTAAAAAACACGAGAGAACCACCATTAATGTCAATGGCCCTCAAGGTACTGCAGTACATTTTGTAAGGCATGAATAAATGATTTGATGTTGAATGCCAAGCAAAATATTTTGGTCAAAAATCCAGAAGCGAGGATATTGTCGATGCTGTAACAAGCCTCATGGTACTGGAATCTGATATTTCTAAGTGAACTTCTTGGAAATTGATTTGTTGTCGACAGGAAGTTACCTTATTTCAAAACTGGAGTTACTGATTTTGGAGACAAGGGTATGACTTGATATAGCAATTTTCAGGGATGACGGTCATGAAAATGAAGGTTTACGAGTATTGCAAATGGATGAGTTTTTAATCACTAGATGAATTCTCTTGAACATATCGGCGACACTGTGATGAGTTGGCAGCATTAACCCAAAATCGAAATGAAGATATGATGAACCATAGGTGTGAATGAACCATCAAGATGATTACCCAACCCAAATATTCACGGACATGGAATGAAAGAAGTGTCATGTTCAAGAGCGACTTGCTACCAAAAATAAACTTTAATTGCTTTTCCCAAATTTTCCCCAGTCATTTGTCGACCAATACCTCTTTATTTTTTAACAAGATTGAGGAGGATAATATTTTCTTGATCTATAATTCAACCCTTCGGGCGAATAAAGTATTGCTATTTAATAATTTAACGAGTCTAGTGATGAATGAAACTCTTCTTGTCTTGATTGACAAGCCCATCGCTATTTTATGTTTTAACGAGCCTAATGACAGTGATAGCTCGGTCCTTTTTCATATTTAGAGAGTCTAAAAAAGAGGACGAAAGAGAACTCCAAAAGTACTTTTTCATAAATTTTTCTCTCAAATTCGAAAAAGTGTAAAATAATATCTGAAAGAACCTCTTTGGTCATGTTTAACCAAGGTATTCCTTTTTCATATATAATCCATCTCAGTTCTGAAAAGGGTTAAACTTATACTGAGTAGATATCAATTTATTTTCTTTAACGAGCTCGAAATGACAAGTGCTCAGAAATATTTTCACATTATCAGAGTCTGAAAAGAGCTGAAAGAAGACTCCAGGGGTTCCCTTTTCGCTGTTATCGAAGCTCGAAAAAGAGATAAAAGTGCACTTCAAATCCTTTTTCATTTTCATCAAAGCTCTAAAAATAAGGAGAAAAAGTATGCTTTGTGGTCAAGTCATTCTTTGAAATAAATATGCATGACTAACCTGTTCGTCAGTTGTATTTCCTATTCAGAACAACATCAAATGGATTAAAAATACCTTTTTCATGATAAAAAACATAATAAAACCATAGTCATAGCAATAAATCTATCTTGCAAGTAATTAAATGACTATATAAAGGAGTTTCACTATTCATTTTTACCATTCCATAGTTACCATTTGTATTTTGGAGCTCTGAACCCGATTTTGCCCACGAACTTCAGTCATCGATTGCGGTCGTTTTTGTGGACGGTTTTCATTGCCGTTTGATCCAAGTTAGTAGCATGAACCTCCTCTTTCTTTCAGTATTCAATTCATTACCATTCCTTGCAATTTTTTAGGGTTTTGAGGCCCCTAGGGTAAATTTTTCTCAAATTGAGGGCAACGCACCCTTGAACATCGAAACCTGCATTGCATAGCAGGTACAATGAAGTGTACCTGCATGTGCAACGCACTGTCTCAGCCCAGGGAGTGCGTTGGGTGTAGTTGAAGTTTTTGGTTTTCATGTTGTGTCCAAAATTTTCCTAGTTTTTTTCAATGAATGGTATCTAATGGATCGTATGGTTGATTTTCAGGTTTCCATTGGATTATAATGATGATTACATGGAGAGAAAGAGAACATGAAGAACAAGATATGATTGCCTTGAATGATCCGGGTACTGTAAGAGATTTAAGAGATTGCAGGCTACTTAAGTAATTCAAATTGTCAGGAATGAGGCAACAAATAGAACTCTTGGAGTTCCTTGTTCGAGCATGGGATACAGCGATAGAGGAATTTCACATAAAAAATAAAGTGTTTTGCATAACAGTTGAGGATGTGTATTTTCTCACAGGTTTGTTGAGGAGAGGTTTGTCCATTTCACTCACAGGATCTACCGTTGGAGGAGAAACAGTGAGGGATTATGTTATGCAGTATTGCTATCCAGGGTCAGAACCTAGCAAAGATGGAAAAATAAACATCCGTGATGTCAGGGATTTGCCTTTGAGAACCATCCTATTCACGATCGCTAAAATAGATGGCACCGTTACACTCCATGTAGCGAACAAATCGTATATGCAGTATGCGCTACAGTGCTTAGAGCCAACAATATTCAACTCGTCTGAAGCTGTTCTATCTCAGATAAAGGAACAAATGAATAAAGCAAAGGGAGGAAGGAAGAAAAATTTCAACTATGGTTCCATCCTTATCTCTTTTTCTTTGGAATGGATTCCACTGATGCAGCCACAACATGTAACATTGGATATATCTAGTCCTAGAGATCCTCGAATGCAGAGATGGGTAGAACTCATGGGTCAGCATTTAGGCCAATCGACCGTTGTGTTCTTGACTGCATTCTTCGCCTGGTTTTGGTGATATATCATTTCCATCGATGAGTATGCATATGCAGGTGTCGAATTTCGAGGAGATCCAGATCTAGCTTTACCAGAAGGCACTCAGTGGGGTGCAATAGGTAAGAATGTTTTGACCATGTTTTTTGATTTTTATAAGGTTTATACAATTTTTTTTGTGTTTTGATTTCTTTCCAAGACTAAACTAAATGTTTAATGTAATGCAGATATTGGTCACGTTCAACCAGTAGAGGAACCAGTGCGCGAAGAAGATGCCCAAGCAGAGAGGGCTGTCGGGAGAGCAGTCCTTCAGGACCTTGATATGGCTGAGACTCTTGCTGAGCTCCAACAACACATAGAGGGGTTGACCTTCGGGATTTCGGATTTCCGGATCGAAGAGCTTCCCATGCGACTGCAGCGGCACATAATTGGGGCTCCTAGCCGTTGGATGCGGTTTCTCTGTAGGATTGCTAGATTTATAGCGTGCTATCATGAGCACCACTAATTTAATTATGAATTTTTGCATAAATTTTGAGGTCAGATGACCAACGTGTCTTGGGCACAAATTTTGTGAAAAATATATAACTATATATCTATATGTTTTCAGAGTTTTTCCTATGTTTAATGCGCAATCATATTCAATGATGTGAATGTTTTCTTTACCTATGTCGCAAATGTCTGTCTAAAACTTGATTAGCTAATGAATCATTTAAAGTGTTTAGATTTATGGAAATGTGTTGATATTGAATGAAATCAAAATGTCTCTCCAAAATTCGAACTCTTAGGAACAATCTAAGAAGTGTTGGATTTCTAACAATATAAATAATAGTAAGTTGTAGTACCACAAGTTGTGAATCTAACCTTATGATTATGCAGTTAATACCAAATGAATTGGCATAAGAGAGAATTTATATCAACGCGCTATACTCAACGATATTATTCGTCGATCTACCGACACAAGTCCCTTGAAAACTCACTAACTCGCTGTTCGGAGCGAAAATGGCCCACGTTGTAGAGGATAGTTTCTGTGTACTATGTCTAGCACCATCAGCATATCCAAAAAATGGTTTTGAAGATTCAGTCATCTGCGATGAAATGTAAAGCGGATTACTAACGTCAAGAAAACTATAAAAAAAAAATTAAGATAGTGAATGCCAATCAACAACATATAAACAATATAATACAAAAAAATACTACACTTATGTTTAAGCATAGTAACATTTCAAATACAACCCATTTCTAGGCTGTTCCAATGGAATTCCATCGTAATCAACTAACTCATAGGCACTCTTAGCAATAACTCTTTTGATAATATAGGGGCCATGCCATAATGGCTCGAATTTCCGTGTACCTATTACATCATCTTCTTGGTCATAAAGAAGGACCAAGTTGCCCTCTGAGAAGATGTGAGGCTGGAAAATTTTGTCGTATTGCACCTTTATACGTTTTATGCGCTTCTTTGGCCAATTGGGCTTCATGACGCATTCCATCTAGATGGATGAGGTGAAGGAGATGTGCTTCTTCTTCTGAGGTGTCAGGTAACAAGTCTATCACTAGTTTTAACGATGATATTTCGAATTGGATTGGTAAGATATCTTCCAGACCATACACCAATTGAAAATGGGTAAATCCGGTTGCGTTTCTCATTGAGGTTCGATATGCCCACAAGGCGGAGTACAAGATCAAGTGCCAGTTCCTTTTACGGACTCTTATCATTATTTGAAGCATTCGTTTAAGAATTTTGTTAATAGCCTCAACTTGTCCATTTGATTGTGGATAATAAGGAGTAGAATTATCATGCGACAATCCTAACTTGGCTGTCAATTTAGACATCATATGGTTGTGAAAATTCTTCCCATGATCCGTAACTATAGCTTGTGGGACCCCAAACCGTGCAATAACATGATTGAAGAAAAAAAATGCAGTTGTTTGTCCTATGTTGTTGAATGTAGGCATCGCTTCGGCCCATTTGGTAAAATATTCAACTGTGACAATAATATAACCATGCCCCCCGGAGGAAGGAGGGTTACAGGTCATGAAATCGATACCACATTTCGTAAATGGTCTAGCAGAGACAACAAGATGCATTGGCATTGGTGGTTTGCGGATTTTATGGTCATAAATTTGGCATGCATGACAACTTCTGACTGCGAGGATACAATCTCGAAAAATAGTAGGCCAAAAGTAACCGGCACGGAGTATCTTTTGCGCGGTAGCATAACTAGATAAATGTCCACCACAAGCCCCAGTATGGCAATCATTTAAGAATTTTTCAACCTCCTCATGAGTGAGGCACCTCCTTAAAATGGTATCGACACCACGACGATAAAGTGTATCGCCGACGATCAGATAATATTTGGCTTGGTATCTAATACGTCGCTGATCAGAGCGAGAGGTATTAGGTATAAAAGTTTGGGTTTGGAGATAAATGATGAAATCTCCATACTATGGGTTAGATGATCCGATCAGAAACAGAGACTTGTCTGGAATAGATGGTTCTGACGTAGTTGCATTACTATTATTGGGAAGGTCACAGAGAAGCTCAACCAAAACTAAAGAATTCTTTGACTTGGATTTGATGAATTCCAAATCAAATTCCTACAAAATGAAAATCCATTTTGAATATTCCCCCCCCAGAAATTGACGTGATAACATGTAAGTCATGGGGTTGCAATCCGAAACTATTGTTGTTTTTCGGAGCAGGATATAATGGTGAAATATTTGGACAACTTGAACAGTTTCCAAGGCAAGCTTTTCCACATACGAGTACTTAACTTCTGTATCATTGAGATTGCAACTCAAATAATAGATCGGATGTTCAATTCCTTCTTCTACTTGGACCAAAACCATAGCGATGGTCATTTCGGCCGTGACGATATATAGGGAATAATCGTTTTGATAATTTGGAGGATACATTAATGACGCTCGGACAAGATGGTCCTTGACAGCATCAAAAGAAGCTTGCACAACTTGGTCCCAATGGAAGGGAACCCCCTTTTTCAATAATCGAGTAAATCCTTTAGCCATTTTAGCGTAGTTTGGAAGAAACTTCTCAGGAAGTTAGCCTTTCCTTGAAGTTTTTGTATCTGAAGTAAGTTTGATGGTGCAGGCAAATCAAGAATGGCCTGTACCTTCAATGGGTCTATTCGAATTCCTTCTTTTGAGACTATGAATCCGAGCAATCGACCATAACCAACACAAAACACACATTTATGTGGATTGAGGCGTATCTTGTAGTGTCGACAGTGTAAGAAAATGGATCTCAAATGCATCGGGTGATCAGTCCGTTTTTGTGAATGCACTGGTAAATCATCTAGATATGGTTGAACAATGTGCTTGATGTCGTTGAAATCATAATCCATTGCTCTCTGAAAAGTTGCCCCAACGTTCTTTAAACCAAACGGGAGTTTCCGATATGCGAATGTGCCCCAGGGACAGATGAATGCTGTCTTATGTTGGTATTCTGGGTGGATATTGATTTTATTGTAGCCGGAAAATCCATCTATGAAAGAAAATATTTCACATCCAGCACAATCGTCAATAAATTGGTCGATGAAGGGAGTAGGATAGTTGTCTTTTGGACAAGCATGATTAACATCCCGATAATCGACGCACACTCTAATGGTTCCTTTTTTTTCATAATATGAACAATATTGGAAACCCACTTAGTTAGTGGAACAGGGTAAATGAAACCAGCACGCAAAATTTTTTCAACTTCTGCTTTGATGGCAGCGGCTTTCTTTGGATGAACAGGTCGAAGCCGTTGACGCACCGGTTTGACATCATGATACATATTAATAGTGTGTTCAACTATACTAGTATCTATGCTTGGAATTTCCTCATAAGACCAAGTGAATACGTCACGAAATTCATGAAAAAGAGAGCGATGTCAAACTAGGTTTAGTCGAAATGCCGATATAAATCGTTTCTTCAATATTTGATAAATTTCGCTCAGATTCAATTGCTTTAATCGGAAAAATAATTCGAAAAGAAAGTTTGAATGGATGGGTGATATAGTTCACTAAGATTATTTTCTTCATAATCTGGAAGATGGGAATGATGATGATAATCTTCCCATGGTTCTCCTTCTGCCATCATAGATTCCAAAATATTTTCATTTGTCAAAATTTTTGAGAAAAATGGATCAGATGGAGTACCAAAATCTAATGAACGATCAACCCAAACACTCGGTGACGCTGATTTCTGATTTTCTGCCAAAGCCAAATATATTGATTGCTATTGTAGCTCAATAGGGCTGAGCGGTAAAACATCATCCAACATAGAAATATCAGAAACATCCGTACTCTCCCTTAAGCCAGATAGAGTGGAAGAGATCATGTAGTAGGTATCTATGCTTGCAATTTCTGCTGACGTCGCGGGCGGAGGTAATGCAAAGGTTCCCATAAGAGTGGAATCCTTTAAGAGTCCTACACCAATGTTTTGGATTTCTAGTTGGGGTAAGTGAATATACGGAATGCTTCCAGTTACCTGCGAAGCGGAGGAAAAAAAGGATAATTGATTAATGACTGTAATAGTACCTTTATGAGGAAAGGAAACCATTCTAAAATATGTAGAAACAATGGCAGTCATCGCATATATCCATGGTATTCTGAGTAAAATATTATAGTCAAGGTGTCCGTCAACAACCTCAACATCAATACTTACTGTTTTTCCCCCTAATTCAACTTGCAGGTTATTTATAATACCAAAGGGTTTATATGTTCTTCCATCAAAAGCCTTCAATGTCGTTGCTGATTGCGATAATCACGGTGAACCAAGTGACTTCCAACAGTTTAGAGACATAATGCACGTAGATTCTCCCTCATCAATAATAGTGCGATGAACAAGGTGATTGAGAACATTTACTTGGATGGAGAATTCCAATTCTACTGGTAATTGTGGCACATAGCCCGTATGATTAAAGATGACAAGATTAGAATCAGTCAGATCAATTCCACCAATGGCCGACAATAAAGCCTGCTTCTGGGAGGGACAATTTTGTAATACCTCAAGAGCAGACATAGCTGAAGGGGATTGAGCCAAATCTTCAACTATATTATAATTTTGTGCAGCTCTTGCTCAAGGATTATATGTCGATTTATGAATTACTCCCTTCGGTGGCTTAATCATCAAATCAGGAATAACAGGAGGTGGTACTGATTCATTAGATGGATTCTTTGTCGAGGTAGTAGGTTGATCAATGGCCGGACTACCATAGTCTTTATTCCGCGTTGACAACAAAATATCTTATGAAGGTTTTGTAGTGGATAACATTAACACTTGGGAACTAGGAGTTGGATCCATAGCAACCAAATTTGTGTCTGGATTTGGAAATGGGTCTATCAACACAGCTGATGCATGAGAATTCTTGATTATTTTTGAGACTTCAGCACAGTGAGGAAAATCCCTAACAAAATGTTCCTCATTACAGATTATGCATGGATAACGAGGTTTCTATGGTCCTGAAGTTTGATCAGATGATCATTCCTGTGGGTTAGAAGTTTTTTTTTCTTTGATTTCCCTTTTTTCTTACTTCCTGGTTGCTTATCACTTTTGCCTTTATCAAATGAGACGGAATATATTTCGTAAGTAGGAGCAGGATCAGATGCAGTAGTGTTGTGTGTGTTTACAGTGCCTATCAAGCCGTCTCGGGCATGAGAGTCCTTTATTTGAGGAGGAACATTGAAATTAGATCACGGCGCATTTGGGATTTTCTCATAGAGTGTGCCAGACTGAGTATAAATCAAGTCTAAATATTGGGTACGATTGATAACTAGCTCTTCTGTGACGACGCCACCTTTAGCCACATCCTCTGTTATAGATGGTAACAAGGATTTGATGAACCATTCAACAAGGAGTTGATCGGGAACAAATGTCTTAACCATTCGTCGATGGCGATGCCACTCATGAATATGATCTGAAATGTGAGTAGCATTACTCTGTTTGAAGTTGGTCAAGAGTTCCATTCCAGTTTTGTATCTGATCGGTAACTGGAAATGGGTCAAAAAGACAGTAGATAAGGCAGTGAAATTGTCGAAAGAATCTCTAGGTAATTCAATGTACCATTTAGCTGTCGGACCTGTGAGCGTTCGCTGGAAAAGACGTAATCGAATAGAATCATCATTTATGGAATTTGATGAACACCATAAATGATAAGTCATAACATGAGTTGATGGGTCTTCTCTAGGGTTTCCATTGAATTTAGGAATTTCGGAGGGTAATTTATGTGGTATCATCGGCCACCAAGGAGCATAATTGATAGGATCATTGGTTAACCAGTTTAAATCTGGTAATTCCAAGGTTGCAACAAAAGGAAATTGTCTATTAAGGTCAGGTTGAGCATAGCCAAGATAAGAGGGAATTGCCTGGGAAACAGGTCTCTGAGCACCAAAATATGGGATTTGATGTTGGTAACCTAGATAGGAGTTGTTTTGCATGGAAAACGCTTGAGATTTCTGTTGACCAAAACCTGGATATGGTACTTGTTGATATGAAGTTTGAGGAATTTGCGCCTGTGGTTGCCAAGGATTCTGTCCACCAATGTTATAACCCAAATTAGAGTAAGTTGGATTCGGTTGATATGTATAACCAGATTGCGTTTGTGACATCCCATAAAATGGTGGACCAATTTGTGAATAAATGATCCCTGATACAGGTTGTTGTAAATTAACCAAAGGATTTTGATATTGAGTTGAAGAACTCACCTGATAAGGTTGATGTACAAGATTTTGATTCTGTAATAGGGGTATAGATGTATGAACAAGTGGTATCGAAGTGGGTGTAACAGGTTGAATTGGTTGATACGATTGGACAATCGTTTTTGGTTGGATAGGCAAAGTGGGCTACCATTGACAAACATTCATGTCAACATTAGTTTGATCGAAATGTGACTGAGTACTGTCATATTGGGTGACCATAGGTTTCCCCCCAACATAAGGAGGATAATAAGACATAAAATATTGTTCTCCAAATGCTGGGAGTCCAGTTGATATGGTACTTAAAGGAATTGACCCATAAGGACCGACTTGATATTGCCCTGATGATGAATGTAATGATTCAATTCCTTCAGTACTAACTATAGGACTACCAGTTAAAACACCAGATGATGACATTGGTAACGACCATGGTCTTGAAGATTGACCAGAGAAAGTGCCATACAATTATTTGTAGCCTGCTGGGACCGAAGGGCCACCATGCAAATATGACTCTGGTGAGGTTGTGAACATCGATGGAGTAGTGAGGGTAGGAGCTGACGTAATTGGAACAGCAGACCCAACTGAAGAAGTTGGTTCAGGCATGGTTGTATGACCAAATGAATATTCTCTGAAATCAACGGGAGATTGAATGGCAATGGGATCAACAAAAGCAGATGGAAACAATGAGGAAAATACTGGTACAAGTAAAGGTCTCCCCAAAAGTGGGTTTGACTTAAAGGTGTATCAGGTTGTGGGATTTCTTCAATCGTGATTAAACCAAGAGGAAGAACTTCACCGTCAGGCCCAAAATATATTTCAGATGGTTGACTGTGTGATATAGGAGTTTCAGTGGCTATAGATATTTGTGGAGTGACCAAGGTAGGAACAACTTCCAGCTGTTCAAGATTCAAATTTTCTGGCAAAGAAGAGACAGGATCTGGATCAATTTGTGATTTAACAACGTCGGGTCCAGGAGGTATGGTCTCAGCAATTGAATGGATTGTGACCACGAGTAGCTATGAAGGCTCCATTTCGACAATAGTAAAAGAACCAAGATGTGTGGAAACAATTTGAGCTAACTCTAGTTTAAATGATGATGTTTCGCCAGAGGTACGAATTGTACTTGATTCGGCAGATCATGACCGCCTTCGCCTACCAGAAGTAACTTGCGGTGGTAAAGGTGGTTTTAAAGCTAATCCACATGAACAATGGGGGGTAGGATTGTGTTCTTCCACGATTACTGATTTATTTTATCCAAAAACAAATAAACAAAAAGAGGGTAATGCTAGGCAAAAGGGTTTACTAAGAAACTGTGAACTGCAGAATACCTCATGGTGAACCAAGAAGTGCGGGCAGGTAATCTCCCCGAATGTCATGTTTGGTGTATCACAATTTTAGGGCGGCCGACTCGGTTCACTATGGATGGATAGCACCTAAAATTTTTCCTCCCAAATATACCCGAAGGTACGTGGAGGCCCAAGTCCATATTAGCATTGTCTGATGCGAAACCGCACAGTGAGAGCACCCCTTTATACTTAACGTACTGTAACACCACCCGATATACCTGAAAATATGTGGATGAGCTACGATATACTTATGTACGTGGAGTGAGGTATCACACTCGGAATGTATCGCAGAAAAGTTAACAACAGCTGCTATGTTTTACGATGCCGGAACACGTCTCTAGCCTAGACCTTCTAAATGTTATCGTTAATGTTCCAAAGAGTTGTTAAGTAAATTGAGATTTATTTTATGTTGATCTTGCTTAACAGTGTGCCTTTCGGGTTCACCACGATGATGTATATAAAATTCCTAAAATGCAGTTAAGAATGATAAACAAACTTTCACTTTCAGCTTTTTCAATGAAGAACCTAGCTATTAGGGTAAGAGAACGCTAGTTTTTTGGAAAGAGAGCAAATAATTTGTGAGCAAAGAAATCAGTGAACAAAACAAAATCAATGAATCACAAACTAAATACAGATTTCCTAATGTTCCTTTTGTAAAAAACACACAATCCTACATGAAAATGCAAGTTTTTCTTTTCAATTTCCTTAATGTTATGAATGCAGAAAAGAAACTAGGTGCACTAGATCAATAATCGAAATGCTTTTTACTTTCGAGAAACGAAGAATACAAACAACAATTTCTCTTTTGAAGGAAAAATGAGGACTTCAACAACAATTTCTCCTATCAAGGAAATGAAGATTTTACGACAATTTCCTATTTCGAAAGAAAATGATTCTTAATGCGACCATAAAAATTACTTTGAAATCAACTTGTCAATGATAATGATTTTTTTTTTTTAAAACAACATTGAACAAATTTTCAGTCAAAGGAGAAGAAATATATAGAGTTACTGGTCAATTGAGCATCAAAATTTTCAGAACACAACAAAAAACAAAACTGAAGCAAAGTACAAAGTCATATTCAAGGGAATTTGGTCCCTTTCAGGAGCCAACACAGTCTCCAAAGGGAGACAGTGCTCTGCAACGCAGGCTTGGAAGGGAGACAATGCTCTGCAAAGCACTGTGCCCTGACTAAGGGCGCATTGGGCGCAATAAACAAAGAAGAAGCTACTGTTTGGCTCACTAAATTTGAAAATTAAGCTCTGAAAAATTCTAATCTTTATGTGAAACAACTAATGGGTGGATTTAGAAAGCAAATCAGAGACTAAAACACCTAGAAACAAGAGAGGTTTTCCTGAGTAGAGTCGCCAATTTTTTGGGCCAGAATTGTAATCTACGGATAAATTACGCTTCCCTAGGCATGTGTTAGCCTAGAAAAATAGGTGAAAGACTATACTATAGTTTCTCCTAACTCAGAACAGATACACAGAGAGGATTGGATGCTTACTTGTTTCAGTCGCTTCCAAATGGCTCCTTTCTGTCACTTCCACTACAACTTCAAATTCAAGTGGTTTTGTTGGCTGAATGATTCCTGCAAGAAAGAACACTGAAACAATAGAATATAAAATAATATAGATATCTATTCAAGCTAGTTAGCTAAATCAATTAAGCATAAACTACATTCCTCAACCAAGATCTTGCAATATGGAAAATCAAAGTAAACATAGATGCATGTAGGGAAAAACAAGAAGTACTCTTTATTGATGATAGAAGGAGAGGTTACAACCTAGTGACTGATTTGAGGTGACCTTCCAGTAGAGTTCCCAAGTCTCATTACAGCATAAATCTATTTAGCAGTAGCTCCATGAATCAAACTCTCTATTGAAAATTCTCCAACATTTCTCTACTCAAATTCTTCCCCTCAAACACTTAGATCTGTTTTCAATTTATAGATGAACTGTAGGTTGTTTTGTAATCAATAAAATTCCAAAAATATTCAAGACATGTTTCCAGTCAAGTAGATGTCAAATGGACACTTGGATCCGAAGCTTGACACATGTGAACCCTTCTAGAAGACACTGGCCAAGTGGAGATTCCGGAACAATGAGAATTTTGCTCCCAATGTGACCAACGCACCTTTGAATGTCAGGAAGTGCTCTGCAGAGTAGCCTTGAATGGGGCTACATGCATATGCAATGCACTTAGGCCCCTTAGAGCCTGCATTGGTGAGCTCTCATATGTTAAATAATAAGCTTCAAACCATGGAAACCCTTGCTTGATGAAAGTCTTGTTTGATTTATGTTGTTTCCTGTCTTAGGGAATGTAGCAACTGAGATGATAGGGAATGATAGACCCTTGATCATCGGTCCTGGAGATGATGCCTATTTAACCAGGTCATTTGGAATGGTGCCCAAATTGACCTATAACAGATCAGCTGGTGGTAGTATAACAACATCAGTAGTAGTACAAGTGGAGGCCTGCTCAGTAAAGGGTGCAGCCTCGACGGTCGAAGGTCGATGCTACTCATGATCATGATCACTAGTACTGATGGATGCATCAGCTAGTGGTACTAGTACAACATCAATATAAGCAATAGTAGTGGAGGCATGCTCAATCAACAGTGCATCCTTGACAGTCGATGGTCCGGCCTGCTCATGATCATGACTAGTACTAACGGATGGTGCTGCAGGCGACTGACTGGACATGACCGATGGTCTAGCCTCATCTCCATGATGACTGATATATGTTGCTAGTGGAGCAGCCTCATGCTCATCAGGCACAACGCGAGTTGAAAGATCATGAGATGCATTTGAGTCACTTCTCGCGGATTTTCCATCACGTGTCGCGGCTTGACTAGTACGCCTATAGCTACAGACAGTCCTCCTTTATCGCGTAATAGCTATCATAGCTCCTAAGACATGCCACATCAGGCTGTACATGTCACACGACATGCCTCTCAACATCCAAAACAACCTATCATTGGCCTGTATGTCTTTGTAATGAGCAGGCCTGATGCCGGCATCAAAAATCAATGCACAGAGTTGGTTTCCCAACTCCATTGTATATCTAGTCTCATGTCGACCACGCCTAGCAAAAGGCAGTAATAGTGCACCATGAGCAGGAGCATGTCCCTCTGCTACATTGGCCTCATCCTGATCATGATCATCCTCAGAATTAGCCATGTCCTGATCGTCATTAGGATCGACACCTAGATCATGTGGTGGATCCGACATCTCCTCGCCATCAAAAGAGCCAATGTCTGCAAAATATATAGAAGTACACAACAATAATTAGACAATTTCATTACACAATTTAATAAAAATAAGTTAAAGAACATGACGTTAGAATAAACATATATAAAATAGTAATATTACCTCTATCATCTGGTGGCTCATCATCTGTGAAGAGGATGTTGGGATACCCTCGCCAATCTAATCCAACATAAGGACATGGGACCAAAATGAAGGGATGCATCCCGTCAACATTGGCTAGTAAGTCCAGTGCATCATGCGAAATCCTGGCTGGAAACATAGTGTCTCCCCTCTTGGGCATCATCTGCACCCACATGTGCATCCAGGCCTCGAACATCAGCCTACAAGGTTGTCGAACAAAAATAGGTCTCATCTCTGGAAACCTCTCAAAAAATAAAAAAAACAACTCTGAAGCAAAAGGGAAGTTGACCCTCCCTTGTGCATGAGCACGACATCTATCGAAGGCCATAAAAAACTGCCGCAAAAAAATGGCAGACCACCTGACAAGTCGTGGTTGCTATACTAAAGAATCAACATAATATAAAAGCGAGCAACTAATGCTTTTCCCTTCAATAGTGTTGTGCAAAATGGTCAAAATTATAACTGAGAGGCACTGCACCTCCTGTCTACCAAATGCACCTATATGTAGCTAACCTCTAGGTACCTGAAACTATAAATGAGACAGTACATGTGCTCTAATGTATCTCTGGGAGTAAACTAACTAAATCCCTGCTACACAACTAGCTGGCACATCTGGGAATGAGGGAAAATCCACCCCTCTCCTCAATAGTCTTGTAATAAAATAAATATCCTCCTCAGTGAGTGTGTACCACTGGTTAGGACCAACCTGGAAAGCCTATCGGTGGGCATTCCACCTATGGATAAGATATATTAGAAACACACAATGGGCCTTTAGGGAAGTAGCCTCCTCATAGAACTTGAGGAGGCCTACCTACCTAAGGATCCCCTAAGTATCTGTTGTAATAAGCCGAGGGTATACATCTCTCTTCCTCTCTCGGGCCTCCCATTGGCGAATCATGTCATACATTTCAACCTATTGTTGCTGTTGTTCCTCCTCTTCTCTCTGAATCATTGACATATTTGTTGGAAATATGATGCAGAGTGTTGTCCTTGATGGCAACCCACTGAATGAAGATGAAGACGTGCGACTGTTGACATGTATTGTCCTTGATGGCACTCCACCTGATGAAGTTATGCTTGACTTGATGGACTTGTTAAATGATGTAAATCTGAAGTGATATGATGATTGTTGATGATATGATGTTGAGTGTTGTACTTGAAATGAAACCCACTTGATGAAGATGATGACAACTTACTTGATGAAGTTGTGTTTGATAGAATATGTCCTTGATGAAGGAAATCTGATGTATCTACAGTATTTACTGTAGGCAATGAAGAAAGGATTTCAGAATGTACTCAGAGAATGATGAAAAAGAGCATGTCTCTTGGTATACGCGGATTGGCCTAGGGGAAGTCGCGTATGCACGCGGAAAGGAACGTTACAAGTCGCGTATGGGCTAAAAGCGCTCAAAAAGTGCAAATCCAAGGGTAACCACCATGGTATTGACCCATAGTATTGGGTAATGATCCGCCTAATTGACCCCGTCCAGGTAGTTTTGGGCTTATGGTATTGTTTTGGTCCATGGTATTGAAAAAGGGGCTCATGGTATTGAAAAAGGATAATCATATAAAAGGAGAAGAAATTCATTGTGCACAACATGAGGGTGGGTGTAAGATGTCTGAGCTTGAATGAATACTTCTCTCTGAAGTAGATCTGATTGGAAAGGGTTACACTTGAAGATAAATATGAGTGTATGATGCACCAATGATGAAGAAGGGGATCTAGATCTGAAATGCACTTGTATTTACTAGATATGCTTATGGAAGGCCTAGATCTGTGATGAGGCGAACATCTAGGCGAACATCTGTCTGAAGTGAAAGGGTAAATCTGAACTGAATATCTGATCTGAAGAAGTATGCTGCTCTGGAATAATTGAAGATCTATACGCTACTTCGACGCGGAGGAAGCGCGTATATACGCAGCTTCAGCGAAGAGAAAGCGCGTATGCGCAATAAAATATACACTGAGGTATACGCCGGTTTGTGTGGACGGAAGCGCGTATATACGCGAAATCGGTGAAGTAAAAGAGCGTATGCAAACTAGGGTTTGCTGAAGCAAGGGGTATGAAATATCTGAGCTGTTCTGCTGTGTTTATGCTATCTGATCTGTGTTGATATGTATCTGTTGATGATATATGGTTGTGCTTAAAAGTATGGAAAGGGTCCAGTATGAAAATATGATGAAATGTGGCCTGCAAGTGGTGTTCTATTGAAGTTGTTGGATCCGGTGTGAAAATTGATGAAACGTGGTCCAAGGTGGTGCTGAGGGTTGTAGCCTTCAGTCAGGGGGTTGTAGCTCCCTTCCAGGTGAGGCTGGTAAACGAGATCGGGGGGTCGTAGCTCCCTTCCAGGAGAGGCTGGTAAACGAGTCAGGGGGTCGTAGCTCCCTTGCGTGCTGGTCAAGTCTGTGCCAGCACATATGTTGTAAGATGTTTTCTCTATAATAAAATATTGAAGGCTGAGCAACTGCAGCGGTGGTTTTCTCCCGGCTTGGGTTTCCACCTAAAAATCCTGGTGTTCATGTGTGATGCTTTGTGTGATGGTTTATTCTGTTCTTACTGCACATGTTTACTTCTTATTGAATATCCGAAGAATAAATGATGGAATGGTTTAAGTGAAGAATTAATGACATATCTAGATCTCTGTGTATACGCAAGTTTCATAAAGGGGATCCGCGTATATACGCTAGTTTACTGAAGTAAAGTAGCGTATGGGTTTTAAGGAATGAAAAAGTAAAAGGATTTGATTATGCAGTAAATACTGATTCACCCCCCCCTCTCAGTATTTTTCCCAACAATTGGTATCAGAGCGGGTCCTTGTGGAGAAGCTTGATCGCTTAAAGGAGATCCGTCGCAATGGGAAGTCAAGAAGGAATAATGTCTATAAAGCCACCTATATTCAATGGAAGAAATCTGATATTCTGGAAGGTACGTACAAAAGCATATCTGCAAAGTCTTGGTGCAGATGTATGGGCAATCGTGGAAGAAGGTTATCAATACCCGGCAAGTATTCCTACTGATGCAGCTGAAAGAAAGAAGTATGAAATCAATGCCAAAGCGGTGAATGTCTTATTGGGAAGCATGTCTGAATCAGAATTTGCTAAAGTAATGCAGCTACATTCGGCAAAAGACATATGGGACAAAATCATTCTAAGCTATGAAGGAGACACAAAGGTAAAAAGTGCAAAACTCCAAACTCTTAGAATTGAATATGAAGATTTGAAGATGCATAGTGATGAGAGTGTTGCCAGTTTCTTTCTTCGTCTGGATGATATTGTAAATCGAATGAGAAATTTGGGTGAAACCATAGCTGATACTACTCTGGTGGAAAAGGTCTTAAGATCATTGACTTCAAAATTTGACTCTAAAGTTCCAGCTATTGAAGAAAGACAAGATTTGCAAACTCTTACTATTGTTCAATTGCATGGTACTCTGACTGCTTTTGAAATGAGACAAGGAGGCCCTTCTCAAGTAAGAGAAGCTGCTTTTAAGGCATCTACTAAAGGGAAGGAAAAGGAAGTTGTCAAAGAGTCCAGCTATATATCTGATGAAGAAGAAGCAAATTTCGTGAGAAAGCTCCAACTAGGTACTGGAAGATTCAAAGGTAAGCTTCCCTTCAAATGTTTTGAGTGTGGAAAAGTTGGTCATTATGCTGCTAAATGTCCTTATAAAGAAAAGCATGGTAAAGGGAAACAATTTGAGAAGAGAAAGAGTTATTATGCAAAAGAAGATGATGATGAAGTGTGCAGTGAAGATGAAGAAGATTCTGACCAAGATCTGAAAGTGCTCATGGCTAAGAAGCAAAAGAAGAAGGTTACTCGAGGAAAGGAGATACCTCAGAAATCATGTATAGCAAAAATTGAAGAAGATGAAGCAGATTCTGACGAAGATCTACAAGCACTCATGGCAAAAAAGAAAAAGGAGAAGGCCACTTGTAATACTCTTCTTTGTGCAAACAATAGTAAAGATAGTGAAAGTAAAGTTGTGGATCTAGAAGAAGCTCTCAAGATTAAAGAAGAAGAACTACAAAGTTCATACAATAAGCAAGAAACTATCTATAAAGAGATGATCTCACAAATGAAAGATCAAATAGAAATGCTAAATGAACAAGTGGACAAGTATCAAAGGTTTCATACTTATGCATCCAATCGAATTAAAGATCTAGAAGCAGATCTGGAAAAATCAAGCAAGAAGAATGAAGGACTTGGAGCTGCTATCATCTTTCTGCAAGCAGAGCTAGAAGCATCAAGTAAGGAGAATAAGGAACCTCTACAATCCTTTGAAAAGGAAGGCCTTGAATCAGAAATTATCTCTCTCAAAGAAGATCTGGAAAAATCAAACAAGAAGAATGAAGAGCTGCAAAAAACTTGTGAAGGAAATGAAGATTGGTTGAAAGAAGAGATTCTAAATCTGAAGAATCAAGTTGAAGATGGAAGAAGAAAAGAAGAAAGCATGACAAAGCAATGTCAAGCCTTGGAGGTTGAGGTAAATATTCTCAAAGGTAAATTAGAAGAAAAGGTTAAACTTTTGAGGTTTCATGATAGTACTAACATTTTGGAAAATATTCTGAGTAATCAAAGGTCTCATGCTATCAAACATGGTCTTGGTTTCCATGAAACTGTTAAAGGAGAATCTAGCTCACAAGGAAGTGCCAAAAATTCAGAGGATGTCAATGCAAAACCTGAAGTGTTGAAAGAGACAAAAGCTCAACCAACAATCATGAATTCTCAAAGGAATTCATTCAAGAATGTTGAATGTTTTAAATGTCATAATTATCGACATGTTGCAGCAAATTGCAGGAGCAGATCATTTCAGCCTCAAACAAACAGTTCCTACACAGAAAGGTACTCTGGTTTCTTCAAGGGATATTGTTTTTCATGTAACAAGTATGGACACAAAGCAGCTGATTGTAAAAGGAGGAAGAATAGAAATACTCATTATGATTCTTATGCTTATTTTTCTGGACACATGAGATGTTATTCTTGTAACAAGTATGGACATATAAGAAAGGAATGCGGGTCGAACAGATATGAGAAATTTCAGCACACAAATAGAAAACAAATCTGGAAGAAGATGGAGGGATGGAATAAGAAACAATCTAGAGAAGAAAAGGATGTTTTTGTTGATGCTCTAGAAAACAATGATTTTCTTGAAGAAAACACTCAATTCAAGATGAAGGACCGATCAGAAACGTAGGGAATTATGACCCTACTGCAGTCATCCGCTTCTGGAAGCTTACTTCTCTGATTGACTGCAGGAATGATGTGGGATACATTATGAGATTTAGTAATGTATCGTCACAAGGGGAGAAATGTATGATGACTCTCATGGTTGATTTAATTATTCTGGATATGTTTACTTCTGACAGCGCATCTGATGTGGAAAGGACAGGTACAGGAGGTACAAGCTCAGGAAGAAATGAAGGAAGATGGAAATTTTCTATGCTTCACTTTCCATACGCAGGTTCCATTAACTAAAGTCGCGTATACACGTGAGTTCCAGAAGACGCAGTCGCGTATGCATTGATGATAAGAAAATTTATCTGATAGCTGAAGATCTGAAGCAGAGGTCCAGGGGGAGCATCAGTCTGACTGCTGATGATTGCACTGTTAGCATTATTCTAGTTATACTCATGATAATGAAATGATGCATGGGTTCTTGTGTTGAATATTATGGATGAAGCCTGGTTGCTTTATGATGAAGAGAATTCATTGTTGAGATGAAAGTCTTATAGTTCAGAGATGAGGACAGATCATGCAGAGATTGTTATTGATGACTTGCTGTTGAAGGTATCTCAGATTGCAGAAGTTAAGGAAGAAGCACTGGTTTAGGGGGAGTAGCAGGTTGAATTCTAATGGTTGCATTGTTGGAAATATGACTGCATATTCTTTGGTCTTGGTGATACTCATGCTCAAATGATGATGATTTGGTACATGGATTATTATGATAAGATTTTGAGCCCTAGTTGGTGATAAGTATCTTTGTGTGGATGAGTTGGATATCATTTGTTTCAGATCATATAGAGTTTGGTTGCTATGGTTGAGATCTTTTGCCTACATATGTTACTTCATGTTACCTCTTGAAGATCATGGTGATTTTGGACCACATGGATGATTGCTTGACACATATCTGAAGATGATGTTCTGATATGATAATCTCTTTTGGAAAGAATGTATTGATGCTGCAAAGGATCCAAAGGCTTAGTTACTAATGGGCTTATGCTACAACCAATGGATGACGCTTGAAGACACAACTACACTATTCTGTTATATCTGTAGTCCAGGGAAGCAGTCAAATATCTCAGAAAGAAGCTGAACACTGTCTTTGCCTTACAAAGAATCAGATCTAGTTGAAATTTAGAAGGTGTCTTAGGATACGCGGGTTTCCTGAAACACAGTCGCGTATGTACGCGAGTTCCTGCACATAAAACCGCGTATGGTTGGTTGCTGACAATTCTTGGTTGGTTCGGCTCTCTTCAGCACAGCTGCAGTGCTGTTTGGTATCTCTGGTGGTGTTCCAGTTCTCATAAATCTGTTTCTAATGTTTTGATGAAGATGCCTTGATGATTTGTTGGTGAAAATGTTCAGGTTGCACAAACTAAGGGGGAGCCTTAGTCATATGAAAAGGATGCATGGTTGCACAGATTCAGGGGGAGCATTAGCTTTGCTGACTATAATGCGGTGTTGGCATTATTATGGTTCTGAAATATGTCCTCTTTCTTGAGGACTTTCTGGTGTTGGTCATAAATGGTCATATTTATATTTTGGTGAAAAGGTCTTGTTGAGACCCATGATGTAAAAATTGTAATATTCAGTCATGTAAGGACTTGTCATTTTTGTAAACTCACTTGGTTAGGTAGCTGAGTCAAATTTTGTAAACCCACTTGGTTGGGTACTTGAGTCTTATATGTAAATCCACTTGGTTGGATATTTGATGTAAGTATGAGTCTTTGGTGATAGGAAGTTCATAGAGTCATGTACTTCATTGACAAATATGTTTGGAGATTTAGCATGGACTCAGGGGGAGCTTGGCCACTTCAGCACATATCAGATCTGCAGACTGTTTCTTCCACATGAGGAGAAAAGGGGGAGAATGTTGGTTTTTGATCCGCCCTTTGCCCTTGATGTCAAAGGGGGAGAGTGACATGGTGTTTGAATAAAGAAGGTAATGATGTGACATATTTGGGAGAGTGACATGGTATCTATCTGCTGTGGTAACCAAACACCATCGTGGTTGCCATCAAGTCCAAAAGGGGAGATTGTTGGAAATATGATGCAGAGTGTTGTCCTTGATGGCAACCCACTGAATGAAGATGAAGACGTGCGACTGTTGACATGTATTGTCCTTGATGGCACTCCACCTGATGAAGTTATGCTTGACTTGATGGACTTGTTAAATGATGTAAATCTGAACTGATATGATGATTGTTGATGATATGATGTTGAGGGTTGTACTTGAAAGGAAACCCACTTGATGAAGATGATGACAACTTACTTGATGAAGTTGTGTTTGATAGAATATGTCCTTGATGAAGGAAATCTGATGTATCTACAGTATTTACAGAAGGCAATGAAGAAAGGATTTCAGAATGTACTCAGAGAATGATGAAAAAGAGTATGTCTCTTGATATACGTGGATTGGCCTAGGGGAAGTCGCGTATGCACGCGGAAAGGAATGTTACAAGTCGCGTATGGGCTAAAGCGCTCAAAAAGTGCAAATCCAAGGGTAATCACCATGGTATTGACCCATAGTATTGGGTAATGATCCGCCTAATTGACCCCGTCCAGGTAGTTTTGGGGCTTATGGTATTGTTTTGGTCCATGGTATTGAAAAAGGGGCTCATGGTATTGAAAAAGGATAATCATATAAAAGGAGAAGAAATTCATTGTGCACAACATGAGGTGAGTGCAAGATGTCTGAGCTTGAATGAATACTTCTCTCTGAAGTAGATCTGAATGAAAGGGTTACACTTGAAGATAAATCTGAATGGATGATGCACCAATGATGAAGAAAGGGATCTAGATCTGAAATGTATCTACTAGATCTGCTTATGGAAGGCTTAGATCTGTGATGAGGCGAACATCTAGGCGAACATATGTCTGAAGTGAAAGGGTAAATCTGAACTGAATATCTGATCTGAAGAAGTATGCTACTCTATAATGATTGAAGATCTATACGCTACTTGACCTTCGAGGAGGAAAGCGTGTATGCAACAAACTTGGCGAAGAAGCAGCATTATGTAATAAAATATACAGGTATCACAATAGGTTTATTAATAGACGGAAGCGATATATCTGTGAGGAAATCAGTGAAGTAAAGAAGCGTGTACAAACTAGGGAGTTTCTTGAAAACAAGGGAGTATGAAATATCTGGTACGATTCTGTTGTGTTTATACTACTCTATCTGTGTTGATATGTCTGTTGATGATGTATGGTTGTGCTTAAAAGTATGGAAAGGGTCCGGTGTGAAAATAGTGAAATGTGGCACGCAGGTGGTGCTTTACATTGAATTTGTTGGATCAGGTGTGAAAATTGATGGCGTGGTCAAGGTGGTGCGGGGGTTGTAGCCTTCAGTCAGGGGGTCGTAGCTCCCTTCCAGGTGAGGCTGGTAAACGAGATCGGGGGGTCGTAGCTCCCTTCCGGGTGAGGCTGGTAAACGAGTCAGGGGGTTGGAGCTCCCTTCCAGGAGAGGCTGGTAAACGAGCGCAGGTGGGTGCCTGCGTGCTGGTCAAGTCTGCGCCAGCACATATGTTGTAAGATGTTTTCTCTATAATAAAATATTGAAGGGTGAGCAACTGCAGCGGTGGTTTTCTCCCGATTTGGGTTTCCACCTAAAAATCCTGGTGTTCATGTGTGATGCTTTGTGTGATGGTTTATTCTGTTCTTACTGCACCTGTTTACTTCTTATTGAATATCTGATGAATAAATGATGGAATGGTTTAAAGTGAAGATTTAATGACATATCTAAATCTCTGTGTATACGCTAGTTTCATAAATGGGATCCGCGTATATACGCTAGTTTACTGAAGTAAAGTAGCGTATGGGTTTTAAGGAATGAAAAAGTAAAAAGATTTGATTATGCAGTAAATATTGATTCACCCCCCCCCTCTCAGTATTTTTCCCAACAATATTAAATATATATATTTTTATTAAAACAGACATGTATTTAGGAATATACATACATACATACATACATACATACATACATACACACACACACACACATATATATATATATATATATATATATATATATATATATATATATATCTATTTTGAAAAAAGATAGACGGTGTGCCACAAAAACATCCACGACCGGGGGCAACTTGCGCTTAAGTTTGTATACCGGCCCCCGGTGCCCCTAATGAAATACAACGCATCGTATATATATATATATATATATATATATATATATATATATATATATATATTTTGAAAAAAAAAGATAGACCAGCTGTGCACCACAAAAACAGTCACGCATCGGGGGTAGTGCGGCTTAAGTTTGTAGTGCCCCGTTCCCGGTGCCCCTAATGAAATACAATGCACCGGCCTCAGTGTAGCTGTCTATTTTTCAAGCACCGTTGACTAAATCTAGGTTCAGAATAGCGGTGCGTTGACTGAAATATATTCCCCGGAGTGTATAGTGGTGTTTGCGCACCGACTTCATAACAATTACATAGTCAACGGTGTGGTCTTTTACTTGGCCGCACTGTTAACCCTCTTGGAATGCAGAATGCAGTGCACTGACATATACCAGGACAGATAATACCATCAACGCACTGCACTGGGATTCCCTTGGTCAACGGTGCACCTGGCTAAATGAGTGCACTGCATTTTATTTTTTTAATTTAAAATTACACGGGGTGCCTTTCAATACCACCCTGGAAACGGTGTGGATACCGTTAGCACCGGTGGCAGTATGGCCTATAAATTTTACAGACAGATCCGCAATCTAGTGCGAGCTGAATGGCTCTGGCACACCACGCGACAATTTTTTTTAATGGTTATTTTTAAGGTTATTTCAAATTCTAATCCGCTAAAAGGATTAATTATGGAAAAACTAGAAAAATACCTGTACATTTCGCCGTCAAGGAGGCATATTGGCTGTAAAATTTGCAAAAGAAATTGTCCACTGTTTTTCAAAATGCAAGCTTGAGATTGGTGGCCAATGTAGAGCAGCAGTGCATGCAATGGGTACAATGAGAACACCGATGTCAGGGTGGATCAGAGAATGCGAAATGGCACTGGTGCCTTAGAGCTCTGAAGCACTGAGGAAAGTGAAAAATGTGGTTTTTTGGCCGTTATTTTTTTTTATTTAACCCTGTTCTGGTGCACGGGGTTTTATAGGTGCACTGGTACACTTACTTACAACCGCACCAGGCGGTGCCATATTTGGCACGTTGTTTATAGTGCACCGGGGTGGTTCCCTAACACCGCACCAGGATGTTTCAATTTTTGTGCATTGTTTTGATGGTGCACCGGGGCGAAATATTCGTAAAGCACTGGCGTGGAATAGTTGTAAAGCGCTGTTTTTTTGGCCTTAATTTTTTATTTATTTAATGCTATTCTAGTGCATGCATTTTAGAGGCACACCAGTGCTCTTGGATAAGAACGCACTGGCATGTTTCTGTTTTGGTGCAATGTTTTATGATGCATCAGCGGTGAAGAGTAGTGAAGCACTGGTTCGTTACCGTAATTGGATGACCTGGGCGGGTGTGTACGTCATGCAATATGCCTGGTGTGCCAATGTTTTGTGTGCACCAGTGCGTTCTATGGTAGAGCGCGCACCGGTAATTGAGAACTCAGGAGCACTAGAAAACTGAAAAATTTGGGTTTTTTGCTGTATTTTTTTTTTTAAATTTAACCCTTTACTGGTGCATGTGGTTTATAGGTGCACCGGTGCTGTTTCTCACAAACACACCTGTGGGTTTATGTTTTGGCATGTTGTTTTATGATGCACCAGTGCAGTTTTGTTCTACCACACCGGGCGGTTTCGGTTTTGGCACGGTGTTTTATAATGCACCGACGCGGAATATGTGTGACGCACCGGTGCTATAGAATAATAAAACGCATCGGGTGGATGTGTATGGAGTGAATGGTGTCTGGTGTGCCAATGTTTTTGTGCTGACCGATGCTTTCAGTATTGTAGAGCACCGGGGCGATGTTTAATGATAAGCGCACCGATCGGAAAACATCTGCAAAACCCTCCGCCCACCAACCTCCTCTAGTAACCTCCGCTAGAAACGGATGTATGGGATATTTTTCTATGGTGTTCCTCAAAAACATCCGCTAGATGGTCTTTTCCTTGTAGTGCTTGCAACTAAAGCTGCACTCTCTTCTTATCCTCTTTCTCCTCTCGTAGAAGCACTTTCAATTCAGCGTTATCTACTTGAAGGCTATAGTTTGTCTTCTCATTTGAATGATGAGAATATGATGAGGGTGAGGAACATTCACTACAAGATGTGGATGAAGCATCACTTTATTCTTCTTCTTTCTCCTGTCTCTCATAGGATGCATACATCATGTCCACCATCTTGGACATCCCGAGCATGGCCTCGTACATGTCTTTTCCATCATCCATTATTTCACATTCATTCGTTGTTCATGCTCGCAATTCCCATAAGCAAGAAGACTTCTCTGATACCACTTGATCCAAGTCCACCAGATACCGGATTTACCCATTATCTTTTTCTTCTGTGATGTGTTAGAATTGCATTTTATCAAATCATTAATGGACACACATGCAGATATAATTAAGAGGAAAACATGTCAAAAATCACACAAAAAAACGCAAGATGTTTAATAACAGAGTTCATCTAGTGTGGACTACATCTTCGGGCCTCGGTTGTTGATAAGTGGTTGTCATTGATGTCAACCCAAGAAACTACAGGGGCTACCCTGATATTGCATGGGAATTTTTACCTACCAAATGCTATATTCTGGGTCAAGAATATTTTTTTTATGGTTTCTACTTGTCGAGATGTTTCCATTGGTATATGGCACACCATGTAATTCTTCACGGTTTGAGAGATATTCATGTTTGAAGTTTGTAACCCCAGTTAGTGGGCTAAAAACCCATGGCATTGTGGCATTGGTCATTGTAAAGTCAATAATTAATAATTTTTAAGCTCCTAAAATCCCTCCCATGTTCACTTGTTGAAGTCCCTCTTAACCTAAGCATTTATATAAATTGTGATCCTCATCTCCTCCTCTTGTAAGGATTTTGTAACCTGAAATAGGTCATCGTGGAATTTTTGATATAAAATTTTTTATATGAAGGTTCAGAAGATGAAATTTTTTTGAGGTGAAGCCGAAATCTTGAGGAAGCTCCTATAAAAATTTCAGATAAAGGTGCGCAATATTTTTGGAGAGATGATTTGTGTAAGTCAGTGTTTTTGCAGGCTCCCGAACTTCATCTCAAATAAGTGACTTTGGGAAAATCTTCATAACTCTCTCTCTGAGTATTGGATTGGAATTATGTAAAAAGTGACAAATAGTGCACAAAATTCAATTTTTTCTGTATCAATTTCAGAGATGAATGAATAAACAGTGACACATGGCATACCATACAAGTTTGCTCTACTAAACTAATCCATAATTAGGGCATTGTGAGAGATTAGGCATGTCTCTCACTTGAAGAATCCAAATGGGGTCAAACCTATGGAATTGGAAAGAAGAATTAGAGGACTACTACAAGACCAAAAATCACATATTGGGGATTTGAAATAACATAGATACATTAGATTCAATATCAAGCTCGTAGAAGGCAAGAAAAAGTTAGACCATGTGTTGTCAAGGGCTACAAAGGACCAGAATTTCTAGGGAAGAAAAGCAATGAAAGGTGCAGAAGAAGGTAGCATGACAAGAGCAACAATCAAGGTGCAAAACAACAACAATAAGTTCACCACATGAAGTCTTCAAGTGGGCAGCACTGCATACTGTCATTGTAAAGGTATCATTGTAAATGCATCATTGTAAAAATTGTACAAGTGTCTATCTACCAAGAGTTTAAGAGGCAGTGTCGGGAGGACTAGGATCATCATTAGGTGTTTGTGTCATAGTTGGGGTTATGGTCTAGTGTGTCTTCTTCTTCTACATCATTATATATCATTGTAAATTGGACCATTTTCCCTAGTACGAGAGTCCATTCTTGTTTTATTCTTCTATAGGGTGATATGGTGGTGCTAGGGTGAGTTGTAGCTCATCGGGTGTTGGGGAATTCGTTCAGTTGAATATTGAAGAATATTAGGTGTTGGAGCATCCATCCATTGGATGTTAGAGAATAATGTTGTTATAGATTCTAGGAAGTTGGAGATTTATTTTCAATTGGAGTTGAGTATTAAAGAATTATTAGAAAAAAATTCAGGTGGTTTTTGTCCCAGAGTGGGTTTCCACCATAAAAATTGTGTGCATTTGTGTTCCTTTTGTTTACTTCTATCATTGTACAAACACTGATAATAATTGAAGATCAAATAATTCTCTGAAAGATTAATAATAATACTAATTGAAAGGAATACTGATTCACCCCCCTTCTCAATATTTCCAACAATTGGTATTAGAGCTTGGTTCCTTCAATAGTAGTTTAACAACTGGTAGGAGGTCATGGAGCATACCAATAACGGTGTACCTCTTTTCAATGAAAATAATTATGCACTCTAGAAAGGAAGAATGGAGGTATATCTCTTGGTGCAACGTTATGAAGTATGGGACACTGTTCAAAAAGGATTTACACCAACCACAAATGAACAAGGTAAGAATAATTTGGTAAATGATGTAAAAGCAAAGAATATTATTATCAGTGGACTTATTGAATCTACTTATCATAAGGTGTTTGGTTGTAAAACCGCCAAAAATGTATCAAACACGCTTGATAATATATATGCAGGTGATTCAAATGTCAAAGAAGCAAAGCTTCAAATCTATAGAGAAAAATTTGAGCAACTCAGAATGAAAGAAGATGGAAACATTGCTGCATACTTCCAATACGTTGATGAAATAACCAACACTCTGGAAGGATTGGGAGAGCCAGTTGACGAGAAGACTATTATATGAAATATTCTTAGAATTTTACCAGGGAGATTCAACCCAAAGGTATCGGTCTTAGAATACAATGAAAATATGGACAAACTCAACAAAGAGGAACTACATGGAGTTCTCATATCATATGAAATGAGACTTGATGAAGAAGATGCTACTTCACATCTAGAAACTACGTTCGATGCATCTAAGAAAACCAATCAGGAAAAAAAACCTTCAATTGAAAAGACATGCACTTGAAAGTGTGAATAAAAGGGAAATGATGGAGAAGGTCTTTCAGATGAAGAATATGCTTACTTTACGAGAAAACTAAAAATTGGTAAGGGAAAATTCAAAGGTAAACTTCCATTGATATGTTTCGGCTGTGGTGAGGTTGGGAATTTCGCAGCAAAATGTCCGAACAGAAGTGATGGCAACTCAAAAGGAAATAAATTATTTAAGAAAATCAAGAATCAAGGCAAAAAGAAAGGATCCAAAAGGAACTCTCTCTAAAGAAGATAGATCATAATCCGATGAAGAGAATGACAATGAAGAAGAAGCCAATGAGAGAGTATTGTTTATGGACAAGCACAATAAATAAGAGGTATCAAACAACGAAGAAGAAGGGTTGACCATAGAAGAATTTTCTAAGGAGGCAATGAGGCTTATAAAAGAGCTCAAGGCTGAGAAGATCCGTTACAATACTCTTGAAGAACAAGTTCAAGGTCTCAAAATTGAAGTTGAAGAACAAAAATGTATTGAAGAGTCACTTCAAAATAAGTTGGAAGAAAGAAACCAAGAAAGGGAAGCGTTAGAAGCCGAATTAGTCTCGCTGCGTAAAGAATTGAAGAAGGGAAAACCTGTCCAAAACTATGCCAACAACTCAAGGGAATTGGAATAAATCATCAACAATCAACGATCTTACAATGACAAAACTGGTGTAATATTCCAAATTTGGAACAGCTAGCAAGGCATGACTGGAAAACGCATTTTCCAGTAATGGCTGCTACAGGATTTGAAACTAGGAACTATATCCCTTATAGAAATGCATCTAAGACTGAAATCCAATAGGTGGCTCAAAAGAAATCCCTCTAGGTGGGTTAAACAGATCTCCCACACCTAGCTGTCTTCAGAAAATGCTCGATGAAGGGACTGCAGCAATGTATGAACATACCATAAAAAAAAACATTATTTTAATAAGCCTAAGTGCATGAAGATGTAAATAGCCAAAAAATGATGTTATAGCAACAAGAGGATACAATGATTTGAGTAATCAATCACTCAAGCTAGGCAATGAGAGACTCAACAACACATGTACAAGGAAATGAAGAAATACTGCTACATATGGAAAGCCATGGCTAGGACTGCGCAATTTATAGGAGACACTGCTATAGAAATATCATGAATAAAAATATATGGTAATTTATGGCTCAAATAAAGTGGGGGAGAAATTCTCTAACCCATGGAAACAATAATACATCAATCCTTAGAAGGATTGGCTGAAATATACAAAATGGAAAAAATGCCGGAGTGGCAGGGCTGAGTAGTAGCTGCAACTCTGGAACTGGGTGGACATGGCTATAGATGATGCACAAGATAGATAGACCTCCTCCAATGAATCTTCCAAGTGAAAATCTGATCCTAACACTGAATATCTTACCCTCCAAACAGATACTGCAACCCTCACTGCAGATGCTCAATAGAAATAACACAGTCAATGAGAGGGACTGTGCTGTAGGTGATGAAAAATGGTTGGCTTGATGCCAAAGATGATGAGAATAAGATCAAATGCTCCCTCACTGATCCTCCATGGAAAGGAGGCTCCCTCCTCTGAAAAATAGTTGATGGAGTGGTGTTGTATAACCTCCACTGCAACACCCAACAACACAGAATTATCCTACTTCAGGAATAACACTGTAGCTGAAGGAGGATGCTTGGCCTCAAGCCTAAATGTGGAGAAAATGAAGATAAATTACCTCAAGAGGCCTCTCTTGGAAGGAGAAGGAATTCCTAAACAAGAATGCCTTGTGCTAAGCAGCGCTGCAACTCTGCTGAACAATAGGAGACTGCACAAAGTCTAAACAGGAAAAGAAATCAGTAATCTTCAACATGACAAACAATGGCTACCTTACCCTCATTTTACACATGTGAGATCCCTCTCACCATGGTTACCACTCATTATTGTTTCCTTCACCAAAGAAACCTCTTCCAATTCATACTGCGCTATTTCTCTAAGTGTTCTCCACCTCCTATCCCAGCGCTGTTGACTTGGTCAAACTTGACCTTGTCCACTTGCAAATGATCCTGTTCACACATGAGGGTGTGAAAACCAGCTCCAATGATGATCCCCTTTCATACCATGAGGGATTTTATTGAGATTTTTATTATTCATGGGCCTCCTTACCCATTTATTGTCCTCTTAAGTGAAATCAGCAAAAATTAATATTCCAATTTGCTGCATGCAAATTTTGGAATATTACAGTCCTCCCCTTCCAACTGTTGCTTGTCCTCAAGAAACTGCAAGGATAGAACTGAGAAATTTCCTCCCAAGGCAAGGATACTGAAAAGTATTGGGAAAACATCTTCCCCAAGCGGATCCTTCATCCCAAGCAATCATCCATACAAAATGAGTCACCTCCCAACATGGCAACTCTTGAAAATCTCCTTCCACCTCAAGCTCCGGCAATGAAGGTGGGATGAAAATATAAACATGGTAAGCATCATAGCCTACCCCACGCTGTCCTCCTCTCCACTTATGATAAGTGTAGAGAAAATTCTGATCTTGGGCTGCAAAATACTTGCCCTCAAGTGGCAAGAAGAAGAAGACTAGATCCCTAAAGATCTCTCCTCCAACGCTGTGAATCAAGCTGGCCCAAATCAACCCATATGTGATGGATAGGAAAACATCATCATATGGAATCCCATAAATCATATGTTTCATCTCAACAAAATAAAACAAGTTTTTGGAAATGATGGCCATACCTCCTCTCATGCTCCCATTAGAACATGCATTGCAAAAAATGTGGGAATCCTCTACACCCAACTTATGTGTTTCACTCCCAATAATTCTTCCAATACAAATCAGATCCACATCATAAAATGGAATCATGATCATCAAAAAAATAGGAAAATTTTTAAGGTTTCATGTGGTGCAAGAAGGTACCAACAGTTCTCCCAATAGTGACAGCGTAGTTTTCCAAACTGCTGCTTCAGAAAATTATATGGAAAGTTGTTTTTTGTTAAATGGATCATTATGTATGTCATGACATCTACTGATAAATATAAAATGGCTAGGTACATCACCTGAACATACATGAAAGAAAACACTTTCCCAAGGCCATATAAAAGATGTTTGTCTCCATCATACAAATTGGCCCAATGTTGACCATGGAGCTCAATGAAAAGCTTGTCCTCTCATGGAGCAATGCACTGAATATGAATGGTAAGAGTATCCAAATATTCTGTTAGATAATCCATGGATGCAAAAATAATATTTTTAACATATGCTGAGAGTAAGATGATGCATATGTATATGAATTATTCCTCCATAGTGGTATGGCACACTCCCATGAAGAGGAATGAATCACATGTTGCATGAAGACCACCCTCCTTTTACTTGGAAATCCAAGTCAAGAAGACCATAGCAAGTAAGATCATACCAATGTAATAGATGTTTCCACCCACTGCTCCATCAACCTCACCTCCTCCTTTTTCACCAAGTGCATCCAATGTGAAGTGATCCTGGGGATACTCCATCAATAACCCCAAGCTCTCAAGTGACAGTGCTATTGGACCCTGCAAATAAGATTTTTCCAACTCATAGCTCCTTTCTTTCACATGATCCTTGTCAAAGGTATCTCCCACAATGCTACTACACATAATAATTCCCTCCCAAGGTGGAAGTACCTCTTGATCATCTAAGGCCAAAGAGATAATGCCATCTCATCCTCTTGCAACATCATGCAAAGTGTGAGAGAAAATCTGCTCTTGCTCTCCCAAGAACAAGCAAAGCAACAAAATATTTTGTTGCCTCCCCATACTTCCATCATACAAATCATGTGATGAAAACATAATGAATGATATGAAGATCATACCAACACAATGCACCCATAATCTCTGCTACTCAAAGATGCAAGTACCCTGCCACATACCCTTAGAAAGAGGATGATGACCAAACTCTTTCAAGAGTAACCAGCGCAGCCAAGCCTCCTGCTTCCTAGTATCATGAATTTTCAAGTAGCCTACCAGCTTCTTTCTCTCCATCCACATCCACTCAATCCATTGTAGATGTATCCTTCCATTCTTCATCTTGATACTCCTCCCATGAGAGCTACCAACCTCCCAAATCAGGGTCCTGTCTTTGCACTTCATGGGATTTTGAAATGCAAGCTTCTCAAGGATCAATTTGATCCCATAAGGACCCAAATAGGTGGTAGGAAAAAACCTCCCATAATGATGTGTATGGCTCAAGGAATGTATAACACAACCATGAGAGATGTTATCCATCCTAAGATGTCCTCCATCTTCTATCTGCTCCTCCTTGAATCCATGAAGATTCAAGTGTGAGAAAGGAAGAAAATCCTTGCACTCCATGATGTGTTGAAGTGCACCTGTAATGAAATCTCTCCCTGAGATCTCTCTCTCAACAATAGTCCTCCAAAAAAAATGAGGTCTTGGATTTGCTGAAAGTAGAAGTTTCTCTTTGAGCTCAGAGGAGCTCATTGAGAAAGGGTCATCTACAAAGGAGAAAGGGTTTCTCACTTCAAGATGTCTACTATCTTCCATCTTTCTTTTCAAGTCTTCAAACCCCAACCTAAAGTGTGATATGCAACCCAAAAATGTCTCATGAGGATGATGGTTTATTTCCTCCTTGAGTGTTTCCATGTTGCACAACGCAGTGCAATCTTGCTACTCTAGGTTAGCAGTGTATGATGATTCTTGGTCATTTAAATGTGAGTTTCCACAATCCTAAAAAGATTTTTCTAAAATAGAAAGTGGAACTTCATTCATACCTTGATGGAACTTGGGATCTCCTTGTATGGCTGCAATAGTACTCCCCTCCAATGAAATGGCTACCCCATTTGCAGATGTAGAAGACTGCTCTCCCAAGGCTGTGACAACACTAGTACAAGTCTCCTCCTTTGATGGTGTGGGATTTTTCCCCTCTGATATTTTGCTGTCAAAGGCTCTAATCAACCTTTGAGTGAACTCACAAAAATAAGTCACCCTTGTATGGCTTAAATGACTGAACCACCAAGCATTGGCTTCAACCTCCAGGTGTAGCGCTACAACTTCTACTGCCTCCCTCTCTACCACTGGATGTAGTAGGAAGAATGCCTCAAGCTTTCTTGCCCAAGCTCTTACTATATTTGACCCATAAAATGTTGACAATAGGAATCTATTGCCTTTGATCTCTCTTTTGGTGCATGGTCTCTTCTCCTCCTTCCACTGGATGAATTGTGGAAAAGCTAGAGTTTCCGTGAAGGCTCTAGGTTGAGATTTGAACTCAACAAGGTAATTACTTAGAATCTGATGATCCAAGTATCCTTCATGCTCATTGTCTTCTTCATGATGAGAAGAGGAAGAGCATGGTCCTTCCTCTTCTATTTCTTCAATCTTCTTGACCTCCTTGGAGAGGTCCTTTCTGGATCTAAAAATTGATGAGAGAAAGCTCATCTTCTTCATCATTTTGATCTCTTCTTCTTCTCTGGCTGAAACTCACAGGCTGAGCCAAGACTATGCTCTGATACCACTATAACATTCCAAATTTGGAACAGCTAGAAAGGCATGACTGGAAAATGCATTTTCTAGTAATGGCTACTAGAAGATTTGAAACTAGGACCTAGATCCCTTATATCAATGCATCTAATACTGAAATCCAAGAGGTGGCTCAAAAGAAATCCCTCTAGGTGGGTTAAACAGATATCCCACACCTATTTGTCTTTAGAAAATTCCTGATGAAGGGACTGCAGCAATGTATGAACATACCATGGAACAACAACGTTATTTCAATAAGCATGAGTGCATGAAGATGTAAATAGCCAAAAAATTGTGTTATAGCAGCAAGAGTATACAATGATTTGAGGAATCAATCACTCAAGCTAGGCAATGAGAGCCTCAACAACACATGTACAAGGAAATGAAGAAATAGTGCTACATATGGAAAGCCATGGCTAGGACTGCGCAATTTATAGGAGACACTGCTACATAAATATCATGAATACAAATATATGGCAATGTATGGCTCAAGTAAAGTGGGGGAGTAATTCTCTAACCTGTGGAAACAATAATACATCAATCCTTAGAATGATTGGCTGAAATATACAAAATGGAAAAAATGCTGGAGTAGTAGGGCTGAGTAGCAGCTGCAACTCTGGAACTGGGTGGAGATGGCTGTAGATGATGCACAAGCTGAATAGACCTCCTCCAAAAAATCTTCCAAGTGAAAGTCTGATCCTAACACTGAAGATCTGACCCTCCAAACAAATACTGCAACCCTCACTGCAGATGCTCAATAGAAATAACACAGTCAATGAGAGGGACTACATTGTAGGTGATGAAAAATGGTTGGCCTGATGCCAAAGATGATGGTAATAATCTAAAATTATCCCTCACTGATAATCCAAAGGAAATGAGGCTCCCTCCTCTAAAAAATAGCTGATGGAGTGGTGTTGTACAACCTCCACTGCAACACCCTGAAACATAGAATTATCCTGCTTCAGGAATAACACTATAGCTGAAGGAGGATGCTTTCCCTCAAGCCTGAATGTGGAGAAAATAAAAAGAAATTACATCAAGTGGCCTCTCTTGGAAGGAGAAGGAATTCCTAAACAGGAATGCCTTGTGCTAAGCAGTACTGCAACTCTACTGAACAACAGGAGAATGCAAAAAGTCTAAACAGACAAAGAAATCAATAATATTCAACATGAAAAAAAATTGCTGCCTTGCCCTCATTTTAAACATGTGAGATCCCTCTCACCATGGTGCCCACTCATTAGGGTTTCCTTCACCAAGAAACCTCTTACCATTCATACTGCACTGTTTCTCTAAGTGTTCTCCACCTCCTATCCCAGTGTTGTTGACTTGGTCAAACTTGACCTTGTCCACTTGCAAATAATCCTGTTCACACATGAGGGTGTGAAAACCAGCTCCAATGATGATCCCATTTAATACCATGAGGGATTTTATTGATATTTTTATTATTCATGGGCCTCCTTACCCATTTATTCTCCTCCTAAGTGAAATCAACAAAAAATAATATTCCAATTTGCTGCATGCAAATTTTGGAATATTACAACTGGCCTCGGTTACAAAGAAGAAGAAGCAGGAACTTATACAAAAAAATACAATGAACTTATGAGAACTGACATGCATGTAGACTTCATTGGACAAGATTAACAAGAACATCCTTGGAATATGATTCCTTGACGAAGATTTCCATCCAGGTACCAACATATTTTTCATGGCTATTGTTATTCATGTGGAAAATTTGGTCATAAAGCTGTAGAATGTCGCACGTACCCTAGGAACCAATACAATTCTTGGGGATCCTTCAGATATGAACCTCCCAGGGCTCAACGAAACATCAATATATTTGAACATTTAATAAATAATATGGAATGTTACAAATGTCAGAACTTTGGACACATAATCAGAGACTGCAGACTTGAAAATCCTCCAGAAGAATCTTCGAAGCCACAGAATGAATGAACATGGAAGAAGAAGAGGACTGATAATTGTGCTCTCTCTCTCAAGGCTCAAAAAAAAAAATATGTGTGGTATGTTGATAGTGGTTGCTCAACGCATATGACTGGATATAGAAAGAAATTTTTATCTCTGAAAGAGAAGAAGGATGGAACCGTATCCTTTGGAAACGATGGATCTTCAAATGTTATAGGATCAGGTACCATCACTCTCGGAAGAAAATATGTTCTAGCCAAGAATGTTCTATTGGTTGAAAACATGAATCACAATCTGCTCAGTATTGGAAAAATGTGTGATCAAGGGCACACAATGCTATTCAACTCCACAAAATGTGAAATCACGAAAGGCAGGTATGGTAAAATTGTGGCTACAACAAGTTGAGCTTCAAACGACATATATGTTCTGGATGAAGCAACTAAAGCATGTCTACTAGCTAAATAAGATGAAATATAGTTATGGAAAAAACGAATGGGTGACAAACTTTGACAGTATTATCAGGATAAGAAAAAAAGAAGCAGTATGAGAAATGCTGAGAATCTCAAAACCTTCCAACACACTATGTGAGGCCTGTCAGCACGACAAGCAGACAAAAGTCCAATTTAAAACAAAAGAACACTTTGCATCACATCCATTGGAATTGATACATACTGATCTATGTGGTCCTATGAGAATAAAAGGCTTAGATGGAGAATTATATTTAATGTTAATGATAGATGACTATACCAGGATGACAACCGTCAGTTTCCTAAAGAAAAAATATGAAACATTTGAGTGCTTTAAGATCTACAAGGATTTGGTCGAAATTGAAACTAATTTGAAAATAAAGTGTCTAAGATCAGATAATGGCAGAGAATTCACTTCCAAATTATTTCAGCAATATTGTGATGAAAATGGAATAAAAAGACAGTTTTCAACAGCATGAACACCTCATCACAATGGAGTTGCTGAAAGAAAGAAAAAAACCATACAGGAAATGGGTAGAACAATGTTGAAGGACTCAAAATTGGATGAAAAATTCTGGGTTCAAGCAATTGATACGACAGTCTTCATTATCAACTGAAGTCTTCTCAGAAATAATTGCAACAAGACCCCATATGGAAAGGAAAACCAACTAATGTAAAATATTTTAGAATCTTCGGAAGAAAATGTTATATCAAAAGAGAAGATAAAAATTTGGGTAAGTTTGAATCACGTGTTGATGAAGGTATCTTTTTTGGATACTAATGCAAAAGAAAGACCTATAAATTCTATAATCTAAGATGAAAACAGATAGTGGAGAGAATAAATGTTAAATTTGACGAAGATGGTGTTCTAACAAATAATGATGAGGATCTAGAATTGTTACACCATTTTTTGGTCATCTAACCTATTATTATTAGATGAACCTAAGTACACCATGTAAGACCAATTTTACCCTAAGTAAAATTTCTTTCACCATATAAAATAACTCATTTGTTTATATTTCCTGGTCATATTTAACCCAAAATAAGGAACTTAATTAAATAAATCCTTATTTATTTAATTATTCCCTAAGAAGAAGTTATTTAAATCATTATTTAAATAATATTCTTAGTTAAATTTGACTAAATCATCCATAAAAAATTAAACAAACCATTATTTATTTAATTATATTCCCATCACTTCCATAAAATGATAAATAAACCATTTATTTATTTATTATTTATAGATAAAGGAATTGACCCAAGTCAAGAACCCTTTTCCCTCCAACAAATATAATAAAATATTCCTAAAGGGTGCTTCTAGAATTCGATTAATAATATTTTATTCATGCACCGAGTTCTAGACCGCCCCAATATTTTGTTATAAATAGGAGGGTTTTCCCCATTCATTAACCACCTTCATTGCATTAGATCACTCTGGATCTACTCTTGGTCATCATTTTCCATTTTGTTTTGTGAACTCCCATTGAGTTCTATGTTTGTTGTTCTACACCCATAAGAGAGAGAAATGTTAGATCTAAAACACTGAGGACTTTCAAGAACCCATCCCACTGAGGAGAACTGGAAGACACCTTTCTTGTTTTCCTCTCAGGTGCCACATTCTTTAATATAATACAAAATTCTTTTAAATACATTCTTCTTGTCTTGTCCATTGGATTTATGGAGCCATGTTATACTTTATCTGCTTAATGTATTTTATGCTTAGATCTAAATTTGTGCAACAAACTTAAAGATATTTTGCAGCCATAATCGATTTTAGGGCTATTTGTTATGCATAGCTAAAGTGATCTTTTATGACGAAAGAATCATACTAACAATTGGCGACTCCACACGGGTTTTCTTTTGCAACCGCTGTCGTTTTATCTATTCCTGCATATCCAGCTGTTTCAAACCTTAGGGTTTCTCTTCCATTTTTTGTTTTTCCTATTGTTATGGTGATTTTCATCCCTCAAACCCTTAAACAGTGAAATTTTTAACTTCCGTGTGTTTCTGGCCTTATTGCGCAGGTGACAGACATCAACTGCAGTTGAGACGATTTTTTTTTTTGAAATCTGCTGCCAAGAGAGCCGGATTTGCAGGTCGCACTTATCAGCCCAAAAAGTGCAACCTGAGCCTCAGGACGCACTTTTCTACCCCAAACCTGCGACCTGGACTGAAAACAGGTCAGAACCTGCGACCTGCAATTTTTCTGCAAATTTTTCAGCACTTTTTTTGGGTTTGTCTGAAGCTTCTGTCAGGGTTTTCTAGCCTCTGTCTCTACCCGTTTGGACCTGTTTCTGATCTGCTTCACTCACTAAGAGGGAATATTTCCCCTTATGGCTCTAGTACCCTCCACTTTTTGTGGACAAGTCTTTACTGTTTCAGAAGTCTGAATTTCCAGAGTTTCAGCCCTCTTTTTCTCCGATCTGATACCTCCTTTTCAGATCCCTTTAGATCAGCTCTTCTCCCTCTCAAAACCACCTCATATCGTTTTGTTTGGGTTCATTTCTAAGGTCACTGCCTTGTCTCTTCTATTTTTAGCTGATCTCCTCCTTTTTAGCAGCAACCTTGCCTCTGCTTATTTGCTATTCTCTGCACCACTTTTCAGCAGATTTACCCTTTAGATCCCAGTCCCTCCGGACCTTCGATCTATTGGCCTCTTTTTAGCGTGCTTTGCCTAGTTTTTTCCCTCTTATAGACTAGTTTTGAGAGACCCACCTTCTTGGGTTAGATTGCTACATTTTTAGTTGTTAATTTTCTGTTCTTTTAGTCTTATTTAATGTAGATTTCTTTTCCGTTACGCAGCACACTCTTTCTTTTACTCTCAAAACGTCTGGGTTTAAAAAATTAAAATTAACACACGCCACACACTGACCCTAAGTGAAGAAGCGCTTGGTTAACACCGCCTGGCAAAGACTTTAAAATCAATTGTCACTGCACCTTTCTTCCCTTGACCTCACTTGATTTTGTCCCTCCCTTCCCTTGACAGTTTTTCTTCTTCCCGTCATCATTACGCCCCCAAGGCGCCCTTCCCGGAGACTTCTTGGCCTTCACCCTCAGTTTCCGCTTGGTCAAATTCCTCCTTCCCGTCGTTATCCAGTAAGTCCTCCCCCGAGTCCACACTCCGAGTCTTCCTCTGATTGTTCGGGTTCTCCCCCTAGTCCTGGTTCTCCCCCTGTCACTTTCACCATGTCTACTTTAGGGCCTACTACCAGCAGCAACCCTAGTACTACTGATGGGTCTGTTTCCAATGGAACCACCTCGGGACCTACCTCTACTGCCCCATTGCTCCCTTATATGGCTGGCCTTAGTCTCCCCGACTTCAATCAGCTAATCAATGATCCTATCCGCCATGATGTTAGTTGGCCTGCTATGCCAACCAAGCTCCCCTCTGACATTCCCAAGTTCGAAGGCCTTGCTAGTGAAGATCCCTCTAACCATATCTGATCTTTCCACATGTGGTGTTCCTCCAATTCCATCATCGATGATTCCATCCGTCTTCGATTGTTCCAACGCACGCTTACAGGCGAAGCTTCTAAGTGGTATGTTGACCAACCCACCTCTTCCCATACCACCTTTGCGACCCTTGCCCGTGCCTTCTTATCTTATTTCCATCTTCCCCCTCGTTATGACACCGGTATCGAACTTTTAACTTCTTTCCGTCAATCGTCTGTGACCTGCCTATTCGATCATGTTAAAGAATGGCGAAGAAGAAAGAGCCTATGTCAAGCCCCTACCTTCGAAGACCGTGTCTACATGGACTTGTTCCTTAGATCTCTCTTACCTGCCATCGGCAAAGATGTCGCATCCCATTTTCCTCAAACCGAAGAAGCTGCCCTCCAAATAGCCTTGAAATATGACCTAATCTATGCTCAATCTGGTTATGTTTCTACCGTCCTTCCTGACCTCCCCAGACCCAGTGGCACTAACACACCGGGGGCACCTCATGCCACCGACAGTATTGTTGGAGCTCTCTCTCATCCATCCGCTCAACCTCCCATGAGCTATGTTTTTCATGGGGGAGGGGGCACCACCTCCTACACTTCTCCCCCTCCCAGTAGCATGCATCCAGGATCCGGCATGCCTCCTCTTTTTGCCCAACCTCCGGTTTACCACACTGTTACCCAACCTCATTATCATCCATACCCACAGCCTAGTGCTCTAGCTCCTCCAACATTCGCACCCCCGCCTCCCTTGTCTTCTCAAACCCCGCAATAGAAGTCACCACCCCCTCAAGAGAAGGTGTATGCACTGTAGGGATTTGTGGCTACCCAACCAGGTCACGAACAGGTAACCACTCAACCTCCTCCATCTGGTACCTCTGATTACCAGATCCTCATGATGAACTCTGACCAACCTATAACCGTCGACCTTAACCTTCCAACTCCGTCCAGTCCGTACCCCCAGACTCTTGCTCCATCTGTCCCCGAGTCACCTTCTTCCAGTTCTATAGAGCCTCTTTCGACCACTAATAGTCCCTTGCTTATCCCTCCGCCCAAAGCCGAGGTTCATACTAAGATTCCTAAGGGACCATTATGTCGAAATGCTGCTTCTGACTGAGCTGCCCATGCATATAGCATAGTAGATGAGCTGGCCCAATATCCTGCTGCCATTTCAACGTTGGAACTCCTCCAGTTGTGCCCTTCTCAAAGAAAAGCTCTACTATCTGCCCTGGGTGCTGTAGATCCCGTAGATGACCAATTGATTGTTTTCGACGCCCATCAGTTAGAGTCTCCTCCTCTTCCTGCTTACGTAGCTTTCCAAATCCCAGTCAAAATCCAGAACGCTCACATTTCCCGGTGCATCATTGATGAGGGGGCATCCACCTATGTGATGTCTGCTTCAGTTTGGAAACAACTTGGATCTCCTGAGTTGGCCCCTCCCACGATCACTCTTCATGCGTGGGATGGCCATGCCTCCCAGCCCATCGGCCTTTTTCGTAACTATCCTATCACCCTTGCGGGCAAGACTGTTTGTGTTGACATTGAAGTTATCGATGCCCCTATTCACTATAACATTATTTTGGGGCGTAGTTACACCTATGCCATGTTTGCCATCCCATCCGCAGTCCACCGCAAGATATTTTTCCCTCATAATGGAAAGATAGTCACCGTTGACCAATTGACATATCATGAGCCAAAACCTCAGACTTCCCTTGAGTCGATCATCTCTTCTGTAGCCAATAAGCCAACCGTCGATTCTTTGACCAGTGCCCCCCTCGGCATCTACAAAGACTCCTCCTTGCTTGGAACCTTCCCTCGTCTCCCTCCTCCTCTTGTCTCGGATCCTAGATCAGCGAATTTCTGCATGATGCAATTGTCTCGGGCCGACTTCACGCAGCCTGCTTCAGCTAGTCAGCAACCTCAACCTCGCCTGCTGCAACCCGCTCCTAGCCCTTCGCCTCAGCCAGCCGGACCTCTCCCTTCTAACCCTTCTCCTAATACTAATACCCATGCGCCTCTCTACCCTCCTGGGTCGGTTCCACCATGTCTCAACCATCTTGGAGCTGTCCCTCCTGGCCATTACCTTGCTGGTCAGATACCGTTCCTAGCTCCCCCACCCAGGAGTGTACACGGTACCCGTCATGGCCACCCTCTCTATTCCTAAACTGACCCTTGGGATTCTCGTCTGGTACCTTGATCCTCCAGCCGCTACCCCACCTGGTCAACCCAAACCTTATCTTGCTTTGACCCTGGTTCAACCGGTCCCCATGAATTCTCCCACTGCAACAGTGCCTAAGTCACCTCAACAGGGTCCACCTCTTGTTGCGACCATTTCAGGTAAGAATGGCAAAGCTCACAGGGGCGAATCAAAGGACAAGGCTACCCCGACAAACCATGCCCCTCCTCGGCCTCCAAAGCATACCACCCAGTGTGCTTTGTGTGATGTTGTCGGTCACACCACCCATACCTGTCCTGAACTGCCTCATCTCAAGCCCATGGTTAATGTCGCATTCCCTGAAGCCTTTGTTTCTTCCGCAACCGCGGCCACGAACCCCAAGCCTATTCACACCAACCACCCATTTGCTTTGTGTGATATCCATGGCCATTACACCCACCTTTGTTCCCGCCTCAAGGACTTCCATAACTCTCTAGCCACGGTCCGCCAAATTGAGGCCAAGCGCAGCGCGTCCACCTCTCCCCTATTTGTGCATTTTTCTTCGGCAGAACTACAAAACATGACTACTCCCATTGACATTCCCCCTATTGATGTCAAGCTAACAGAGTCTTCGTCCACCATTTTCTACCTATCATCATCCATGAGACCCTCGGGGAACATTCCCTCTGAATCCTCCCCTGTTGTTTCGCTTGACCTTCCTTCGGCGATCATCTTGGGCTCAACATCTGTAGATCCTTTATCTACTTACTCCTCTGTCACCCCTTGTGACGACACGCATGTGAACCTCTCTTCTCATGATGATGAGTCAGGTATCTTCGCCACATCAGATGGTCTTTCTCCCACCACTCACCCCATATTCTATCACGATGACGACCGTATGGCAGAAATCACCACCCCTGACTTTATCTATTCCCCCTTACATCGACCCCATGCGTCCGCACCACATCCACCTCGTAGCCATTACATTGAAACCCCATGTTCGGGTAAGGGGGCACCCATATTTGAGAGACCAAGAGAAGCAATTCTCCACAACTCTCCTAGTGTATCTACTCATGCCAACTTTAGTACCATTATTCTTCCACATTTAGAAGAACCTCTAAAGTCCCATCTCACTTCAGATTACTCTAGGGATGATACCCCTTATCATTCCTTCATCTTACATCAGCAACCCAATCGTTTAGATATTGTTGTTGACCAACCGATAGGTTTTCTAAGAGAGCATCAATTCATTATCTCTAAATCCTCTGTTTGGGATAGTGGCGCCAGGTATGCCAACCCAGAAACTTAAAGCCCATTTGATTCATGTACGCAGTCCTAAAAGAGATTGGTAATCCTCCATTTCCTTTCTCAAACTGTATACCCATAATGAAAACAAATGGCACACCATATCATTAAAATGTGTTTAGATTCCCCTTTTTTGCTACATACATTTTGGCATAACCACAACATGCTTGGGGGCACCTATGCCCCTCAACCATAAAAATCCCACATCTCAGCCAACAACAACACTGAAACCCCCTTTCTCTGATAAGTCACACTTTTGAAGTCATTTCCTGGGACACGTCGCAGGTTTCTGCCCAATACCTACTACCTAGGTCACAGAACAAACCCCAAAAAGTGCGACCTGGCCTATTCATGAGTTTTGGGTACCTTTTAGTTTTTAGTACCTTGCTACTTCACCAAGACACATTTTGTCCACGAAGAGTCTATTCACCTCTCCTAAAAATTGGATTTTCTCACTTACAACACATGTCATTGGGGGCACCACCTTACCTCTATACTCATTCCTGTTCGTGTCAATTTCCGTCATGAGATACCATTTTGTACTCATGTTCTTTATGGTCCCCTTTGGATCATCCCCCATTTTATTATCATCATTACTGTTCGTCTGTTTGTCACTCTACTATTTTCCCTCGTGCCTTAGTTGGGGTTCCATTATTGCCTCACCTATGGCGGACCTACTTCGGTTGACATCAGCTCATTTACTCCAGAAACTAGGTCTAGGGGGCAGTGTACCTTGGTTCCAGCTGTTCTCAGCATGATCGTGATCTATACACTTGATGGTCCAGTGATGCAGCTACAGCTATTGGTGCTTCTCAGGTGTGTGTGAGATGTCTCAACCCTCATGAGGGGGTGGCCCTGCAGGTAGCCCCCCACATGCCCGGATGACTTCTTCATTTCTGCCGTTGATGCAACTCCTCTCATTTGATGATATCAGCCTCAACCTCTTGTAGCGCCTCTTCGATTTGCACGTATCAATCAGATTTTGCGAGCCCTTCCCCGCGTGTAGGGGGAATTTGGGTGTATTTATATCTCATGTACTACCATATTATTGTATAAGTCCTGATGATTATTCCAGGCATCGCATGTATGTGGGATTCATCATGTTATTTATCTGGCTCATGTTTCGGCTAGCACCTGCTTCATTATTGCGTTCCGTGGTTTTCCGGGCACCTTATTCTTTGTACTTTTTCTCGGCGGGCATAGGTATGCCTCCCCCGCCGCCTTTAGCACAGGTACCACTTCATAAACTAGAGACTTGTTTCACCTGTAATTCTCATCTCCTTAGGGTCTAGTCCTTTAGCACATCAGACAACCTTACATTTCTCTCTCTCACTTCCCTCTTGATATCTAGTGATTGAGTTCTTACAACGTACTTTGGTCATACGATTTTCTCCTAACACTCGTATGTTGGGGGGCAATTTGTTACACCATTTTTTGGTCATCTAACCTATTATTATTAGATGAACCCAAGTACACCATGTAAGACCAATTTTACCCTAAGTAAAATTGCTTTCACCATATAAAATAACTCATTTGTTTATATTTCATGGTCATATTTAACCCAAAATAAGGAACTTAATTAAATAAATCCTTATTTATTTAATTATTCCCTATGAATAAGTTATTTAAATCATTATTTAAATAATATTCTTAGTTAAATTTGACTAAATCATCCATAAATAATTAAATAAACCATTATTTATTTAATTGTATTCCCATCACTTCCCTAAAATGATAAATAAACCATTTATTTATTTATTATTTATAAATAAAGGAATTGACCCAAGTCAAGAACCCTTTTCCCTCCAACAAATATAATAAAATATTCCTAAAGGGTGCTTCTAGAATCCGATTAATAATATTTTATTCATGCACCGAGTTCTAGACCACCCCAATATTTTGTTATAAATAGGGGGGTTTTCCCCATTCATTAGTCACCTTCATTGCATTAGATCACTCTGGATCTACTCTTGGTCACCATTTTCCATTTTGTTTTGTGAACTCCCATTGAGTTCTATGTTTGTTGTTCTACACCCATAAGAGAGAGAAATGTTAGATCTAAAACACTGAGGACTTTCAAGAACCCATCCCACTGAGGAGAACCGGAAGACACCTTTCTTGTTTTCCTCTCAGGTGCCCCATTCTTTAATATAATACAAAATTCTTTTAAATATATTCTTCTTGTCTTGTCCATTGGATTTATGGAGCCATGTTATATTTTATCTGCTTAATGTCTTTTATGCTTAGATCTGAATTTTTGCAGCAAACTTAAAGATATTTTGCAGCCATAATCGATGTTAGGGCTATTTTTTATGTGTAGCTAAAGTGATCTTTTACGACGAAAGAATCATACTAACAAGAATCTTTGAAACTTGAGACAGAGGCTGAAAACAACAAAGAAAATTCTAGAACAAAGAAGCAACTATCAACCATGAAGAAGTAAATAATGATCATCAAGATATACCGGAACAACAACAAGAAGCTCCTCCAAAGATAACACTGAGAATGGATTCAAAAGAACCATCCATCAAATCAAATCATTGGTGACATAAATGAAGGTCGACAACTTCATTTATCACAACAAGCTCACATTGCTTTTATAGCAACCTTTGAGCCTAGTATTTTTCAGGAAGCCAACCATAATGAACATTGGCTAGCAGCTATGAATGAAGAATTGGATCAAATTGAGAAGAATAACACCTGGGAATTAGTTCCACGACCAAAATATAAAAATGTAATTGGGACTAAATGGGTGTTCAGGAACATATTGAATGAAGATGGATAGGTTACCAGAAACAAAGCAAGATTGGTTTGCAAAGGCTATGCACAAGTGGAAGGAATTGATTTCGAAGAAAAATTTGTACCAGTTACCAAAATAGAAGCCATCCGAATGTTTCTCGCCCATACATGTTCAAGAAAAATCAAATTCTACCAAATGGATGTTAAGTCAGCATTTTTGAATGGCGAATTAGAAGAAGAAGTTTACATCGAACAACCTGAAGGTTTTCTACTATCAGAAAAAGAAAACTATGTTTGCAGGTTAAAGAAGGCTCTATATGGTCTCAAGCAGCCTCCCAAAGCATGGTATGCTCATCTTGATGGATATCTACGTCAACAAGGGTTCAAGAAAGGTACTATTGATAGAAATATTTATGTACAAATAAATAAAGATAATTTAGCAAACGTTGATGTATATGTGGATGATATAATATTTGGTAGAAATTATGATTGAATAAGTAATAAATTTTCTACAAATATGCAAAGTGATTTTGAGATGTCTTTACTTGGTGAGCTGACATACTTCTTAGGGCTTCAAATATCTCAACAAGAGAAAGGAATATTTATATGTCAAGCCAAGTAAATTAAGGAAATGCTCAAGAAATTCAAAATGGAAGATTGCAAAATTGTGCTTACTCCAATGGTAATAGGTTGCAAATTGAGCATAGATGACTCACCTAAGGATGTGGATCAAAGGTTGTACAGATCTATGATTGGTAGTCTTATGTATGTAGCAGCCTCCTAGCTAGATGTTATGCAAGCAGTTGGACAAGTAGCAAGATTCCAAGCAGCACCAAAAGAATCACATGTTATTGCCGTCAAAAGAATTCTTCGATATCTAAAGGGCACATAATAATATGGCTTGTGGTATCCCAAGGGTAACAATATCATTATTCAAGGCTTTACAGATGCAGATTGGGCAGGAAGCGTTGATGATCGTAGGAGTACTAGTGGATCAACATTCTATCTAGGTGGTTGTCTCATATCATGGTTGAGAAAAAATCAAACCTCAATCTCGTTATCTACAATGGAAGCAGAATACATTGCAGCGACAACATGTTGTACTCAAGTCCTTTGGATGAAACAAAATTTGCAAGAAATTCAAGTACAATTCGGTGAGCCTATTCCCATATTCCATGGCAAGACCAGTGCCACCAACATTTCCAAGAATCCTATCATGCATTAAAAAACAAAACACATTCTGATAAAATATCATTTTGTTAGAGAAAAAGTCATTGAAAAGAATATCAAACTTGAGTATGTTGGTACAAAAGAACAAATCACTGATATCTTCATTAAGCCTTTACCTTGTGAAGCATTTGAATATCTTCACCAGAAGCTTGGGATTCTCCCAAGTTCTCATTAGATTTTCCTAAAGGGGGAGTGGAAGTGTGTACAGGTCCGCAAGATGGTTGTGTGTCATGGGGAGTTACACTTTGCCATTGATGTCAAAGGTGGAGAGAATGTTGTGGGAAGAGGTGTCATGGTTGTAGGGGGAGTACTTGTGTTGCCATCAATGCTATAGGGGGAGATTATTAATAAGTGGTTGTCATTGATGTCAACCCAAGTAGCACCAGGGGCTACCCCGATCTTGTATGGGAATTTTTACCTACCAAATTACTATATTCTGGGTCATAAATATTTTTATGGTTTCTACTTGTCGATATGTTTCCATTGATATATAGCATGCCATGTAATTCTTCACGGTTTCACGGTTTGAGAGATATTCATGTTTGAAGTTTGTAACCCCAGTTAGTGGGCTAAAACCCCATGGGTTTTTGGCATGGGTCATTGTAAATTCAATAATTAATAATTTTTAAGCTCCTAAAATCAATCCCACTTTCACTTGTTGAATTCCCTCTCAACCTAAGCATTTATATAAATTGTGATCCTCATATCCTCCTCTTGTAAGGATTTCGTAACATGAAACATGTCATCGTGGAATTTTCACTATAACATTTTTTCTATGAAGGTTCAGAAGCTGAAATTTTTATGAGACGAAGCCGAAATCTTGAGGAAGATCTTGTAAAAATTTCAGATCAAGGTGCGCAACATTTTCGAAGATATGATCTATGTAAGCCAGTGTTTTTGCAGGATCCTGAACTTCATCTCAAAGAAGTGACCTTGGGAAAATCATCATAAATCTTTCTCTGGGTATCAGATTGGAATTATGTAAAAAATTTTGGATAGTGCACAGACTATGTTTTTCTTTGTATCATTTTTAGAGCCGAATGAAGAAACAATGACATGTGGAATACCATACAAGTTCGCTCTACTGAACCATTCCATAATTAGGGCATTGTGAGAGATTGGGCATAACTCTCACTTGAATAATCCAAATTGGGTTAGACCTATGGCATTGGAAAGAAGACTCAGAGGAATAATAAAAGGCAAAAATCACATATTGGGGATCTAAAATAACAGAGATACACCAGATTCAATATCGAGCTCCTAGAAGGAAAGAAAAAGCTAGATCATATGTTGTCAAGGGCTGCAAATGACTAGACTTTCTAGGGCAGAAAAGCAAAGCAAGGTCTAGTAGAGTGTAGCAGGACAAGAGAAATAATCAAGGTGAAGAAATAAAGCAAGAAGTTCACCACATGAAGTCTTCAAGTGGGCATCACTGCATACAATCATTGTAAAGGTATCATTGTACTAAGTCATTGTAAATGCATCATTGTAAAAATTATACAAGTGTCTATCTACCAAGAGTTGAAGAGGTAGTGTTGGGAGGTCTAGGATCATCATTAGGTGGTTGTGTCATAGTTGAGGTTATGGTCTAGTGTGTCTTGTTCTTCTACACCATTCTATATCATTGTAAAGTGGACCATTTTCCTTGGTACGAGAGTCCATTCTTGTTTTATTCTTCTATATGGTGGTAGGGTGGTGTTAGGGTGAGTTGTAGCTCATTGGGTGTTGGGGCATCCGTTCAGTTGACTACTGAAGAATCTCAGGTGTTGGAGCATCCATCTAGTGGGAGCTGGAGAAGAATGATTTTCTAGATTCTAGGAAGTTGGAGCTTTATTTTCAATTGGATTTGAATATTAAAGAATTATTAGAAAATAATTCAGGTGGTTTTTGTTCTGGAGTGGGTTTCCACCTTAAAAACTGTGTGCATTTGTGTTCATTTTGTTTACTTCTATCATTGTACAAACACTGATAATAATTGAATATCAACTAATGATCTAAAAGATTAATAATAATACTAATTGAAAGGAATACCAGTTCACCCCCACTCTTAGTATTTCCAACATTGGTGTCTCGATGGTGTTGGCTACTTCATTTGGTGCTGGAAATTGTGATGATGTACATGGACATTGTTTTCTTGTCATACAAGGAAATGTGCCCTCAACATGAGTGGAAAATTCTCTCCATGATACATTCCCTATAAGGAACTCTCACTCATAACAAACCTCCTATCAGCATGAAAACTTCACACATGGTGACAAAGAGTATCCCACCATCAAAGCAATAGAGGGATCTCAGAAGATAAATGACCATATGATGAATACATATCACATGACATAAATGTAGAAATTTCAATACAAATTATGTATTGCTTGAATTCGCCTAATCTAACAATTATATGCCACTATTAAATACATAATCTCTTCTACAAAATTCTTGCATAAATTTAAACACGATCGCCAATTGCAAACACATGAAGAAAGATAAATCACACATAACATAGATGTTTTCACCAGGAAAGAATAAATCTAAAAACCCCACTATGATATATTATGTACATCTCATGGATCATGAAACAATATCATACAAAAATATAATCCAAGAGCTCTTAGTACAATATACAATCGTCGCACACTGTCATACAAAAATTGGCAAATACATGCGCCAATTTACTGCCTCATGACAACCTACCTCCACTGCGCAATCCCTGCTAATAACAATCCCTGAATGAATGAGATCCTTCTTGTCTTGATTACACAATCCTCAATGGCATCTCCAATGTGTGTGTGGTTGCATGAGTGCACCCACTAATGTCACAACTAATAGTCAAACTGTCCCTTTCAACTATCTCTCAAATGGGTCTCCACTGTATTTGACATGCATGTAGTTAACAATAGTAAATATTTAGTTGCATGTGAGACCACTGCTTGTGAATTAATTCATTGATCTCTCACTAGTATGTGTTCAATTACAACTAGCACAATTGAGTTTAACTCACTTAACTGAGTTAAACTACTTTAAAGTTTACAACTCACATAACTACACATCCAACTCTGTTACCACTTCGAATCACTCAGTTACAACTAATTCCACTTGCATGTCCCACCAACCAACCACTCAACTCTAAATCCACTTAGCTAACTGATTTTCCACTTCATTAACTATTTCCAAGTGCTCATTGAGAATAGATTAATGTTTATTGTCCAATTTTTATTAAGAGATAATAATAATCGACATGCATTCTATATTTAGACATGTGATATATAAATAGACTTTGCACATGCATATAAAAATAGAAAATCATCTATAAATAGAATTTTCTCACCATTCTAAAAATAGACTCCCACTATAAATAGAATTTTCTCACCATTCTAAAAATATACATACACCCAAAAATAGCCTGTGGGCCCCACCTAGTGTAGGTGCTTAATTTTAACTAGGATCATCGTCTTGTTGAATCTCAACTATAAAAATCAATATTCTGCATCATACGTCAAGCAGGAACCAACATGACATAAAACATCTCACAACAATAATCAATGAGTACATGGAAACAATGCTATATATACCTCAACTCTTATGTTGGCTTAAGAATAGGCTACTCAGCTGCTGGATCTGAATGCACCATCGAAGTCATGGCGTCGAATGGAATGAAATCGAATATCCACACTCTGAAATCTGACATCATTACTTGAATATGGAAAATTTCCAAAGAATATATGGCTCATATGGAAAACCTAACTGCACCACTAGATTCGTGTTGCCGAGAGGTGTAGGATCGACTGTCAATTTTCTGAATTTAGACATTGTCGAAATCTGGGCCGTAAGGAATATATTAGATTCCCCCTAGATTCCTCAAATATGTTGCTCCATCAATGAATAGAAATATACATCTCAAAACAGGAATCTGACCTCACCATTGAGATCCTTGAAAAATTCTGAGAAGAATGAGTATAAATTTGACCTCATTTCGACTCCGGCGAATTTCGGCCTCTAAGAAATCTAGGAGATTCCATCAATGTTCTTGAAGATTCTCTTCTACTGGGAATCTACAAATCCACTACCCGGAAGGTGAATCTGACCCTGCCATTGCTTTCCCTATGAAAATCTGAGAAAAATGATTGTAAAATTGAATGCATTTTGACAAAAATGAATTTTACCTCCCAATGAATCTTTGGGCATCAAAGGAATATTCTCTGTCTTGAAATTCATGTCATCATTCTGCCTCCTAGAACTGTGTCATGGTTCCACTGTATGAAACCCCGTTCTCGATTCCATTCTCGAGCTTCTCCATCTCGTTCCGTTCTGTCTTGGACACATTGCGATAGAGGGTTTAAATACAATTTTAGTCGGTGGAGTTAACAAGAAATTGGTTGATGGTGTAATGGTTCCAGTGCTAAGTTTTCTATGGATAGTTGTAGGTTCCAATCCCACCGACCCCCAAATTGGCGCGTTATATTTTAATATGGGTTATATTTGGTTAACATAATCGCATTGCTACGACAGTTGCGCGTTAATTTTGGGCGCGATGTTACATGTTTGAATGGCATATTTGTTTTTATTTTGGGCACATTATTATAGTGTTAACCCTGTTTTATGGGGCCGCCTGTTGGGGGCCAATGCACATGGTTTGGGCGAGTTCAAATCCCGCTGAATCCACTCTATATACTGTGGTTTCAATATGTTATATCGTGGGTGGTTCCGGGCAGTGGGGTTGACCACCCGCCCCCAACCATAACATTAAATGGTATATAGTTATGACCTTAGCGCAGTGGGGTTCGACGGGGGTCATGGCTCACTGACCTAATATATATTAATATATATTTGTTGCCATATTGTCCGACGGGGGTGGCGGGGATCATGGCGCCCCACTCCTTTTTTTATTATTTTTTTTGTTATTTAAACAAAATTGGCCTTTTTTTTTAAACGAAAATAAGGGTCATTGGGAAAATTAACAAGGCCATAATTTTGCTTGTTTTCGGGAGCTGGGTTCCCTACCGATTGATAGAAAATTTGTGGTACAGTTAAACCTGGCACACTGCCCAACTTTGACCAAAACTTTGACTTGCTCTAACTTCTCAATACGAGCTCGGATTGGAGATCCTCTCACACCATTGGAATTAGGGCGACGAGTAATTTTGTCTGAGCCTAGTTCGAGAGCAATCCGAACACTTTGAATTTTGACCTATCATTAGCCCTCTTGGTCTCCTAAGGATGTTTAGAGCCTCTTGGATCATTAAATACCTTGTAATCCATCTGAAAATGAGAATACATGAGCATACAAGTACTTCAATTCCACATTGAAATACAAAAAGGAAGCTTTCCTTGCATGACATAGTAAGAAAAGTAAACATGAGTTGAAACCTATAAGTAAAAAATATTATAGTAAACTTATGAAGGTAATAAAACCCCTACAAGGCCTTCTCCATGCTCAAACACCTTCAAGAACTGCTCCAAAACACTTTTTAATCCATACACCCATGGAATTGAACTTGCAAAAATTCTCTTTGGATAATTCAGAAAATAGAGGTCACCATTGGATCCATAATGTCCAGAAACCCCTATATAGACTCTTCTTGAGCTCCAAAAGGCCAAAAAATTACAAAGATATGGCTCTACAAGCTCTGAATGAAGTTTTACTGTTATCCGTCCTACAAATCGGACCAACAGTCTAACTGTCCTACAAATCTGCCCTATTTTCCATTGCCGAGGTGAAAATTTGGCCCTCAGACTGTGCAATTTGATGGAAACCTAAACTTCCCAATAACCATTAAAGGTGGAAATTTATTTCAACATGGGATGCCCATAAGGCCGTTGACTGGGCCTTAACGCCCGCCCCTGTCGACCTAACACCTAATTGTCGGTGTCATGGTATTATGGTTCCCATGGGGCCGAGCTTCGGGCCAACGACCCACCATAACTATTGGAGCTCCCTTGTCATGGGGTTGTGGTCATATCGGAGGCCATGTGCCCTTATGCCCTGGCTTAACTCCGGCTCCCCGATTGAGCTCTTGGTATACGACACTTACGGTTCTGTCCAGGTCCAAATAACCAAGGGTTAGGGATATTTCTTAGCCCCCTCTCCCGTTGCACTCTAATGACCCTGAAGATGGTCATGTGGGAGTCATTGTGACTAGGGGCCATGGGTCGTGTGGTGGAGCTGTGATCGGGGGCTAGGGATGGTAGCCTGACCCCTCCTCCCATTTGCGCGCCTATGAAAAAATAAAAGGTGATGTCGCCATAATGTGCTAAGAAACATCGTGTAGAATGATTGGTAAGGTTTTAGGCTTGAACGATGTAGTTCACAAGTTTGAATCGTTCCCAACCTGTCCAACCTTTAACCAAATTGTGGCCAATAGTCGGGTGCCACACGATGACTTCTAGTTGGGCCACTTTGCACACCCTAATTGGTACACCACACAAAAACACGAACCAATAAAAAATTGACCCAAAATGACAAACCATAAGTTGAAACTTGGCATCATCAAATTGGTCTGCACCTGCACAGTCACCATGGATGATGTCAACAGTAAGAAAGCCCAATCAACAACCTACGCATTTTTTAGTTGTTGGGCCAAACAATCAAAACATGATAACTTGAGCATATAGTGTCAGATTGAGGTGAAAAAAACGCCGTTGGGTTTAGAATGACGAGCATTTATACTTAATGCCAATTTTAAGACATTATGGGAACTTTATTTTTTGAGCTAAAATGTGATCACCTAATCACACCTCCCCACTAGGAACTTTTTGACTCCAAAATTTTACTTATGCTAGTAATAAAATGAGGTTGAAACTCAAAATCACCCAAAAACTCAATCCAAAATGCTTTTTTTTCAATTGGTGCCCTTCAAGCTCCAATCAAGGCACTTCACCTATCTTCTTCATGAAGACCTATTGTCTTGTTAAAAATTGAGCCAAAATTCTTACCACTGATGTAGGAACATAAATATTGAGGAGTGGAATCTGAACATTCTCTTTATTCTAATCTTTGCACAACTAAAAAAAAATTCATCTTGAAGTTCAACTATTGAAGGTAAATTGAATTTCCATCTTGGAAATAATAAGCTATTTAAACTTGCTTTACCGTCCTCAAAATGAGCTTGTACACAAATGTAAACTACTGCAAAAATTCAATGGCATAATTGCCTTTGCCTACAAAACATAGTCATCTTATAAAATATTAAACAAATACTATATTCACAACAAGTTTCATCTTTAATACTTGCATCGATGAGTACATGACAAAATTTAGACAAACTTTGAATGACGACTAGTACATTCCAAAAGTCCTTAAACATATGGACTTAAACAAGCCATTAACATAACGTAAATGAAAAACACATACTTGTTGCACATAGTGACTATTATTTTTCACTCTACAAAAGTACCCAAATAGGTAAACAACAACAAGTAATTAGATTTACAAAGCAAATTTACAAACAATCTACCCAATCTCTGTCTCTCCTAGGCTTATGGGTTCTATTTTTGCATCAACTTTTCCTTGAAGATTTCCTTAGGATTTTTGCGAGTCCTCTTTGCCACCTCTTGCTTCCATTTCATTAGTTTGCACAATCTCTTTTCCCTTCTTGGAATTAAGCTCTAGATGTAATTTCCAACATCGTTCATTTCCATGCCCATGCATATTGCAATGGGTACAAAATAACTTTCTCTTGCTTTCTAACAAGGAATTCCTCACATGCGAAGGAGATTCATCATGCTTGATGCCTAGAATCTGATCCATTGTTTTAACCATTACCATGCATTTCTCACAGACAACCACACAATGCTCAAATGCATCAAAAACATTACAAGGATAATTGTTCCACAAATAGTCAAAATTACCATCATTTGGAAAATACTCATGATATTTATACCTTTCCCTGGAGATGCACATTTGACAATGTGGACTGGACGATGACATGAAAGGTCCTTTGAAGCATTCATCTCACTTGGGAGAAAAATGAACATTGTCACCACCATCTTGGTGTGACATATCATCCTCTAATTATTATTGTGCCTCAAACCATTTAGAGCATTCTCCAAACACTCTTTGACCATATCCCAATCCTTGATATTTTGGTCTCTCTTGTACCATATTTGGATTGGTGATCCCTTGGCCATTGATGTTGAGGCCTCCTCCTTCATAACCCATTTTATATAGAAAATTCATACCAATTCCTTTGGTATGTTTCTCAAATGCTGCAAAAGAGGTGTTATGAGCATAAAGAATAGGAATTGTACTTGAAATGATTATTACCTCCTTGAACTTGCCATTTATCTTTTTAGCTTTTGATGACGATGGCAACATTGTAGATGACTCTATACACCCACTTTTACAAATTGGTATATGATGAGAATCCATGAGATGCTTGCAAAATTCACATGCATCATCTTCCTCATATGGTCCATAACCTTTTTTTGGACGATGGTCACATATTGAATTTACTTTGGATGTTTCTTTCATTGTCAAGGGAGTGTAACTTTCAACAACTTGTTCCTCAAGTGCATGATGCAATTGAAGGCGCATATGCATGTTCTCCTCTTCAACCATTTCTAGCATTCCTCTCAAGTCAATGTTCTCCATACGAAGAGATAAATTCATCTCCTCAAGTTCTTGGGAACTCTTCTTGCCCATTCTTGCAAATTGGTCAGACCTTGCTCTGATACCACCTGATATGAAATTGGAGGAGAACTTCTTCCTAAAAATGATCATTATATGATGCTTTGCAAGGAAAAATGGGTCTTATCACAAAACAATATTTCAAAAGGTCTCTTCAAGTTATGATTTAGTTTTCACATGTAAAGTTAAACATAAGAAAAATCTCATGAGATAACTCATACATGCATTCATGTAGAGCACAAAAAATAATTTGGTGACGGAGTTCACCCCTCCTGGGTTACATCTTCGGGCCTACCAACATAGCTAGACCACTCCATATATTTAATGAAAAAATGAGTACATAGAAGTTTGATGATAAAACAAGTGGTTATTTCCCCTTCAAGGTAATGTTATCCTACAAATAATTCTCACTTAAGGCAACATGAAAGCCTACAGTCATCATGAAAACATCAACAAGAAAATGTGCCTCCAAAAAATACCCTGTACTCCATCTAAAAATGAGAATACAAGTACTTCAATTCCACATGAAATACACAAATGAAGCTTTCCTCCACATGACATAGTGAGAAAAGTAAACATGAGTTGAACTCTACAAGTAACAAATATTGCAGTAAAGTTATGAAGTTAATAAAACCTCTACAAGGCCTTCTCCAAGCTCAAACACCTTCAATAACTGGTGCAAAATACTCATTGATATATACACCAATGGACTTGAACCTACAAAAAGTATCTTCATATGTTCTCAAATAATAAAATAGAGGTCACCATTGGATCTAGAATGTCCAAAAACCCCTAGGTAGACTCTTCGTAAGCTCCAAAAGGCCAAAAACTCACAAATATATGGCTCTACAAACTTTGAATGGAGATTTACTATTATCTGTCCTACAAATTAGTCCAATAGTCTAACTATCCTACAAATACGCGATGTTTTCCACTGTAGAGGAAAAAATTTCACCCTCCGATGGTGCAATTTGTTGGAAACTTAAATTACCCAATAGCCCTTAAAGGCAAAAATTTATGTCCACATGGGCCACCCTTAAAGCCACAGGCTGGGCCTTAACACCTGCCCCTACCGGCGTAGCCCCTTGTAGAAATTTGAATAAATGATATATTATTCACTGAGATTCTCCTGATCACACACTATTTTAACTTCATGCACAATACAGAATCTCTTCTACCATTGATCATTAATTGCGGAAATAAAAACAATCACATGCGCACATTAAAACCATAAACAATCACACATATGAACACAATATTTATGGGAAAGATTAAAGATTAAAACCCCCAACTATCTGTATATTATATGTCATAGAGATCATGTAACAATAATTATACAAAGCTCCTCACAAGCTCTCAGTATAATCTCCAATTGCTACACACTAATCAAGCCCCAATCTAGCAAATCACATGCTCCAATCTCTTCCACCTGATAGCCTGCCTCTACTGTGTAATCACTGCTGAAGAATGGATCTGAATGAACTCGAATTGGTCCAGCCTTGCTCACACAATCCTCATTGGCATCTCCAATCACTGGTTGTTGCAAATCATGCAACAATATAGTCACAACTGATAGTCACACTGCTCTTTCACCTACCTCTTCACTGGTCTCCACTGAAACTGTCCATGCACTGTAGTTAACTGATATATTCTTTAGTTGATTAATGAGTTAATAATTAGTGAATTAATTAATAATTAATTCACACCACTCTTACTAGTGTATCAATCAGTTAGACTAGATACAACTAGCTCAACTATGTTTAACTCAGTTAAACTGAACACAACTCCATCAACTAGCTCAATAACTCCACCAAAATTTGTCACATGAGTTATAACTGAAGTATCCATGAAATAGCTCCACTTAGCCCTTAGGAATAGCGTAATTCCTTCTGTCAGCTCCTGTGCCACATCTTTGCACTTAACTGAAGTGTTCCAAGAGAATAAGATAATGTTTATAGTCCAAATATTATTAAGAGCTAATAATATTCGACATATCTATTTTTAGAATGGCAATCTAAAAATAGATTCTGCCCAGTATGTCTAAAAATAGAAGTCCATATTTTTCCGATCACTAACCATCCACAACAAGATCCCTAGCAACTCATAGAATATGACGAGATGTCTGGTACGTACATAGTCTAAAAATAGACTTTGCACCAAAAATAGCCTGCGGGCCCACTTAGTGAAGGCGAATCCTTTCCACTAAGCTCATCATCTTGTTGCAATCTCAACACTCCCTCTCAATAAGATAAGGATTATCTGCCACCCCTATCCTGTCTCTATGGTATTCGAATTTTCTCCTGGTGAGTGCCTTCGTCAAGATATCAACATCCTGATCCTCCGTGGGAATGTATGAAAGTAACATGATCTTCCGCTTCACACAATCTCTGATATGATGATACCAGATGTCAATGTGTTTAGATCTATCATGAAATACTGGATTAACCGAGAGTTTGATGCAACTATGATTATCAAAATATATCACAGTAGGCTCTAAGTGTGAACCGAACAACCTGACCAGGATCTTCCTCATCCATATAGCCTTGCATGTGCCCAAACTTCATGCCATATACTTTTTTGCCGATTTGGAGTGCCAAGGGTCTATGCTCACGTACTCAAGAAACCGCGTCGAATCCGATACTAAAAATCCCTCCATATTTTCTTTGTCTGTCCGTTGGGCTCCCTGCCCAATCTTCATCTGTGAAGCCACATAGCTTCACCTCATTCGACTGTTTGTACCATAATCCATATCCCGATGTGCCTCTGAGATATCTCAATACATGGTTTCCTACCTTCCAGGAGAGCTTGGTAGGCTTAACCATAGCTTTTGAAAGCTGGTTAATATCATAGCATATGTCGGGTCGTGTATTGACCAGATACATAAGCGACCCCACCAACTGTCGGTAAATAGTGGCATCCACTACCTCTATCGATGTAGCATCCTCTTTCCTCCATCCACTAGGAAGAGGAGTGTCGATAGGCTTGAAGCCATGCATGTTGAACTTCTCCAGTATCTCTCGGGCATACTTTCCTTGAGACACAAACAGTCCAGCACTGCGCTGCCAAATTTCCAATCCCAAGAAATAATGAAGGAGGCCCAAGTCCTTCATCTCAAACTCTTTTGCAAGATCAGCCTTGCATGAGAGTATCAACAGTTCATCACCCGTCAAAATCAAATAATCTACATATAGTAAAATGATCAGCAACTTACCCTCCACCACAATCTGGTATAGGTTCAGATCCACCTCACTCTTGGAGAATCCAAGTCCGGTGAAATATCTATCTGTCCGTGTGTACCAAGCATGAGGTGCTTGTTTCAACCCATACAACGCTCTCTTGAGCCTGCACACATGCGACTCATTGTTGAAGATCTTGAAACCTTCGGGCTACTCTATGTACACCTCCTCCTCAATCACTTCATTAAGGAACGTAGTCTTCACATCCATCTGATGAATGTGCCACCTCATCTGCGCTGAGAGAGAAAGAATCGTCCGTATGGAAGAATACCTTGCGACAGGTGCAAAGGTCTCCTCATAATCGATCCCCTCAATCTGTGAGAAGCCTCGAGCAACAAATCTTGCCTTGTACTTCTCCACACTCCCATCAGCTGCTTGCTTCACTTTGTAGATCCATCTCGAACCCACCACTAATTTCCCTTCCGGCCTTGGGACAATCTCCCATGCACTGTTTCTGACAATCGAATCATACTCTTCCACCATGGCATCTACCCATGCGGGATCCTCCACATCTTCCTCAAAAAAGGATGGCTCTGTCATGATACACTTGCTCATAAGAGCCATGTATATAGTGTACTGGTCAGGTGACTGTCTATGTCTGCGCTGTGATGTAGGTGCTCCTACAATCCTCTCTGCATATTGAGCCAGTCACTCAGCTTTTGTAGTGTGCTTCCGCCCTCTGATGGTTGGCACTGCATGAGTGGTATCTTCCACTCCATGAACCTCCTCTTGTGGCTGATCCACATCCTGAGGCTCATCCTTAGAAACTAATAGGTCCTCATCTGCATGCAAGTGTGGCTTCCTCTCAAGTGAACACATCATGGCTTTCTCCTCATGAAATTTGATATCCCATCGGACAACAGTCTTGCGACTGTCTGGAAAATACACATGATAGTTGTGGGGTGTATCAGTGTACCCCACAAATATCCCAACCTCTACGGTCGGCTCCAGCTTCTTCTTGGCATCCTTAGTCACATGAATGTAAACAGGTGAACCAAAAATCCTCAAATGGGAAATATCAGGCTTCTTACCAGAAAATGCCTCCTCGGGTGTACTCATGCCAAGTATCCTGTGAGGACAACGGTTCTACACATATACTGCAGTATTGCATGACTCAGCCCACAAGTGTATGGGAAGGCCCTGATCATGCAACATCGCCCATGCAACACCCACGATCGTTCTGTTCTTCTACTCAGCAACCCCATTCTGCTGTGGGTTATGAGGTGCTATGAGCTCTCTTCAAATTCCTTCTGCGCTGCAAAAGTCCTTGAATTCGCCAGAGATGAATTCACCACCATTGTCGCTCCTAAGAGACTTTAACTACTTCCCCGATTCTTTCTCAACCAGTGCCTTGAACTCACAGAACTTTGAGTATGTATTTCTCTTCTTCTGCATGAAGAAGATCCAGCACTTCCGAGAAAAATCATCAACAAATATCACATAGTACTTGTGCTTTGCTGTCGAAGCTACTGAGAAAAGTCCACACACGTCTGTGTGAATTCTCTCAAGGATCGTCGTGGCGTGACTATCCTTCTCATGAAAGGTGGCTTTCACAAATTTTCCCAAGGTACATCCCTTGCATTGATCTGTAAAGAGCAGTGATAAACTCTATGAAATATTCAATATGGTGGTGTCTCCCTGTGCCACAGTTCGCCATCATCCCGGCTCACCACTCCTTCTGCCTTTCCTGCCGTTGTTGCGCAGCCATCTACCTGCAATTGATAAAAGTTCTTAACTCGAACCCCTATCCTCCGGGTTTCACCAGTTGCATTACTGCGCAAGAAATCCTTTCCCTCGCTAAAGACAACATCATATCCCTTGTCTTCTAACATCGCCACAGAGATAAGATTATTCTTCAATCCTAGAACATGCATCACTTCCTTCAATATGAAGGGTTTACCAGACTCCCTCTCAAAGGAAATGGTACCGATACCGGTCGCACTGTATCTACCATCATTGCCCATCTCGATGTGAACTCCAAGATCTTTCTCATCTAGATCAGTAAACAAATCTTTATCTCCTGTTATGTGAAAAGATGCACCACTGTCAAGAAACCACACTAAACCCATCACAATTGAGACCAAGCATGCGATCAGCAAAAAATATAGTTCAAACTGCGAGGCTAAGGCCTCTCCAGCTGCAGATCCAGTAACCTTCTTATTTTTCTTCTTCTGTGGACAATTAGTGGTGTAATGTCCATGTTGGTGATAGTGAAAGCACTTCATGTTGGACATGTCCTGCTTCTTGCCTTTCACACTGGATTGAGAAGCATTCTTCTTGCTCTTCCCCTTCCTTGATTTGGCAGCCAAAGAAAAATTTTCTTCATCTGAGTTCTTTGATGAAGACCCATCCCTGGTACTTCGCCTTATCTCCTCTTGCACAAGATCCGACCAAAGTCGCTCCCATCCCGGAAATTTCTCCCGACCATTGAAAGAGTCCTGATAGGAATGCCAACTCTTCAGAAGCCCTAGGAGAGCCAAAATCACCAAGTCCTCATCATCTACAGTCACCCCCACACTTACCAGCTCATCCCTGCATTGGATGAACTTCGTGAGGTACTTGGGCATACTGTCGCCTTTCTCCATTTTTATGTTCCTGAGTTTATCCTTGAGCGCCAACTTCCTCTGGTTGCTCTTGCTTTGGAATAAATCTGTCAAAGCTTTCCACATCAAGAATGGAGAAGCTTTACCATGAAGGCTGGATACTATGTGATCCTTCACACCTTCCAATAGAATTCTTTGACACTTTTCTGTCTTCTTTTGCCATGCGTCAAGTGCGGAAACATCGCTAGAAGTAGGTTTTGGAATTTCTGCATCTATTAACTCGTTCAACCCATTGTCATCCAACACCGCCTCCATCCTGTCCTTCCATGCAATATAATTCAAGCTGCCCTCAAGGGAATACTCCAATCACAATCCGTTGAAAGACATTTCAACTTCGACACCAATAAAACACTGCTGCAAATTCGAATTCCACCAGCACAAAACTCAACCGCTTCAATGTTTTGCAATTTCTCCAATGGTCAATATCGCTCTGATACCATGTAGAAATTTGAATAAGTGATATATTATTCACTGAGATTATTCTGATCACACACTATTTTAACTTCATGCACAATATAGAATCTCTTCTACCATTTATCATTAATTGCGGAAATAAAAACAATCGCATGCGTACATTAAAACCATAAACAATCACACATATGAACACAGTATTTATGGGAAAGCTTAAAGATGAAAACCCCCAACTATCTGTATATTATATGCCATAGATATCATGTAACAATAATTATACAAAGCTCCTCACAAGCTCTCAGTATAATATCCAATTGCTACACACTAATCAAGCCCCGATCTAGCAAATCACATGCTCCAATATCTGCCACCTGATAGCCTGCCTCTACTGCGCAATCACTGCTGAAGAATGGCTTTGAATGAACTCGAATTGGTCCAGCCTTGCTCATGTAATCCTCATTGACATCTCCAATCACTGGTTGTTGCAAATCATGCAACAGTATATTCACAACTGATAGTCACACTGCTCTTTCACCTACCTCTTTAATGGTCTCCACTGAAACTGTCCATGCACTGTAGTTAACTGATGTATTATTTAGTTGATTAATGAGTTAATAATTAGTGAATTAATTAATAATTAATTCACACCACTCTTACTAGTGTATCATTCAGTTAGACTAGATACAACTAGCTCAACTATGTTCAACTCAGTGAAACTGAACACAACTCCATCAACTAGCTCAATAACTCCACCAAACTCTGTCACATGAGTTCTAACTGAAGTATCCATGTAATAGCTCCACTTAAACCTCAGGAATAGCATAATTCCTTCTGTCAACTCTTGTGCCACATCTGTGGACTTAACTGAAGTGCTCCAAGAGAATAAGATAATGTTTATAGTCCAAATATTATTAAGAGCTAATAATATTCGACATATCTATTTTTAGATTAGCAATCTAAAAATAGATTCCGCCCAATATGTCTAAAAATAGAACTCCATCTATTTTTCCCGAATTTACCAACCATCCACAAATAGCATCCTGCAACTCATAGAATATGATCGACATGTCTAAAAATAGACATAGCGCCAAAAATAGCCTGCAGGCCCACTTAGTGAAGGTGACTTATTTCCACTAAGCTCATCATCTTGTTGCAATCTCAACACCCATAACTACTGGGGTCATGGTATTCTGATGCCCAAGGGGTCTAGGTTTAGGCCAATGACCCACCCTAACCATCGAAGCTCCCTTGTCGTGGCACTACGGTCATATAGGAGGCCATCTGACCTTGTGCTCGGTCTTTATTCCCGCTCCCTATTTGAGCACCTTATCTTCGGCGCCAATGGTCCTGTGCTGGTAAAAATAACCAAGGTTTGGGGCTATTTCTTAGCCTCCTCTCCTGTTGCGCTCCAGTGACCTTGACTAAAGTCATATTGGGGTTATTACAACTAGGAGCTGGGCTGGTCCATAGGCTCCAACCTTTTTTGTCATGGGTCATGTGGTGGATCGGTGACCAAGGGCTAGGGCTAGCAGCCCAACCCCTCCTCCCATTTTCATGCCTTTGAAAACATAAAAGGTGATGGCACCATAATGTGTTAACAAACATCATGTAGATCAATTGGTAAGGTGTTAGGATTGAACGATGCAGGTAACAAGTTCTAACCTTACGTAGCCTGTTCAAAATTAATCCATTTTCAAAAGCACATAAATTAATATTTTTTAACTCATTTTGAAACAAAAAAAAAACACACAATAATATCATACATAGTAACACAAGACATGAAAATGATGAAGGAGTTCACCCCTCCTGGGCTACATGTCCTGGTCTAGCTTCCAATGTTGAGCCTCTTTCATTAAGTGCTAAAATTTATGATAACATGGATTTAAAGTGATCATAATGCAAAGATAATGTCTCCAATGGCTCCAAAAAAATAAAAAACCCCAAGTTGGGCTCTTTTTGGGCTCAATTTGGTCAAAAAATGAAGAAGTTATGCTCTAGATAAGTTTTGCTCCTAACTACTCTACAAATTGGACTCCCCTACTAACGGTTCTATGAATTCGCCTTTTCCATAACTGCCAAGTGTAGAAAATCATATAACTGATATGTTATACATCCGATATTCTCCTGATCACACACTATTTGACTTCATGCACAATACAAAATCTCTTCTACCATTGATCATTAATTGCGGAAATAAAATCAATTGCATGCACACATTAAAACCATAAAAATTCACACATATGAACACAGTAATTTATGGGAAAGCTTAAAGCTGAAAACCCCCAACTATCTATATATTATATGTCATAGAGATCATGTAACAATCATCATACAAAGCTCCTCACAAGCTCTTAGCACAATCTCCAATTGCTACACACTAATCAGACCCGATCTTGCAAATCCATGCACCGATATTTGCCAGCCTTTAGCATGCCTCTACTGTGAAATCCCTACTAAATAATGGCTTTGGATGAACTTGAATCCACCCTATATTGACCACACAATCCTCATTGGCATCTCCATCAATGTGTGGTGCAAACTCATGCAACACTATAGTCACAACTGTTAGTCAACCTACTCTTTCACCTACCTCTCCACTGGTCTCCATTGAACTGTCCATGCATTGTAGGTAATTGATGTATTCCTCAGTTGATTAATGAGTTAATATTTAGTGAATTAATTATTAATTAATTCACACCACTCTCACTAGTGTATCAATCATTTAGACTAGATACAACTAGCTCAACTATGTCTAACTGAGTTAAACTGAACACAACTCCACAAAACTCTGTCACATGAGTTCTAACTAAAGTCCTCCATGCAATAGCTCCAAGAAACCCTTAATAATAGTGTAATTCCTTCTGTCAGCTCCCGTGCCACATTTGTGCACTTAACTGAAGTGCTCCAAGAGAATAAGATAATGTTTAGAGTCCAAATATTATTAAGAGCTAATAATATTAGACATGCATCTATTTTTAGATCAATGCTCTATAAATAGACTTCGCCCAATATTCTAAAAATAAATTTCATCTATTTTTCACATTTGACCAACCATCTACAAATAGCCTCCTGCTACATATAGAATATGCTCACCATGTCTAAAAATAGACATACACCTAAAAATAGCCTATGTGGGCCCCACCTAGTTTAGGTGATTATTTTCCAAATAGGATCAAGGATGATGTTTCAGGATGCCTCCTTCACTATTTCTTATTTCAATATTCAACACCAAGTGAATTTTTTGCCCAATGTCAGCAAGATTTGTGTCATTTCGGGTGCAAATTTTTGCCTCCTTTCAATTCATAGTGACCCCAGTGAGCGGGAAAATTGGGCCACGTGCCCATTTACTAAGGTTTATCGCCAACTTTTCATCAGTCTGCATATAAAATGGTTCCCCCTCACATGGTTAAGTTATATGGTACCGAGGCTTTAGGTTGGGGTTAAGCTCGTGCCCTCAGCTCCCTTCTTCCTGCGGTTCCGTGGGTGGTAAGGTGACCGAGGACAAGGGCTTAGCCTTGACCCCATCCCCCAAACATATAATAATGAAAATTTAAATATAATGTTTGACATATGATAATAAGAATCACCCAGAAATGTAGTGGTAAGGTGTTGTGTTGCCATAATTTAGTTCCTGCATTCAACCTCCATAGAGGCTAGTTCGATCATAACAAAATTTTACATGACATTTGGGAGGCCACTTGGCTGCCCACCATTGGCCCACATGGTTCCCATTCATAAGGCCACATAAATCGTCCACAAAAAATTAGAACCTGCCAATTCGATCCAATCTGGTGAGGCATCTTGGTAGCCTGCATTGGCCAACATGGATCCCATTCATAGGGCCACATAAACGTTCCACAACCAATCAGAACCTGCCAATTCAAGCCAATCCAGTGAGGTGAATTGGTAGCCTTCCATTGGCCCAAGAATCATGGTCATCTTGCCCAGTCAGTGTACAGACTGCCCAATTAGTTGTCCTGCATCCAACTTTCAAATTTCTTAGTTGTTTAGGAAAACAATAAAAACGTGATATCAGGAAAATACTATATCGATTTTGAGTGATTCAAGTTGTGTTGGATTCAGGGCGATGATATATATGTTTTGGCACTAGTTTTGAGCACTTTTGAACACTCTGAATTTTGAGCACTTTACTGATCCACTGGATCATTCCTCCCCACTGGAAGCATTTGGACATCCAAAAGATCATTTTCAGTCAAAAAAAAGATGAGGGTACAACTCCCTCACCCTTACAATCTCAATTAATTTGGATTTACTTGGATTTGTACCTTTGAGCCCCACACGAAGGTACTCCATGTTCCCTAGTTTTGAAGTTCTTGTTCTTCTATCAAGAATAGTATCTTGCTGCAATTCATCAAGATATTCAAGAGATAAATCTTCAATTGAAGGAATCTGAACATTCTCTCCTTTATCTTCAATCAAAGGAGGCTCATATAATCTCAAATTTTCAACATTAACAAATGCATAGATTTTCATATATGGAGGAAAATCTAACCAGAAGGCATTATTACCAATATTTTCTAAAATCTTGAATGGACCATATCTGATTGGTTTAATATTTTTACATTTTCCTTGGAGTCTTTCCTTGATAATGTGAAGCCAAACTTCATCTCCCACTTGAAAACTGTTATCAACATGATGCTTATCTGTCTTGTCTTATACTTGGCTTGACTCTTTTCCAAATATTCTTGAACCATTTGATGCACCAATTTAAATTGTTCAATGAATCACTTGGCATTATCTATGTCACTATGCCCCTCAATAACAACCTCTTTGTTAGTATGAATCCTTTGTCGAAGTGTACGAAAAAAGACCACTTTAGCTACGCATAAATAATAGCCCTAACATCAAATATGGCTGCCAATATCTTCAGATCTGCAGTTAGTTGATCAAGACAAGAGCTGCAAAAACCAGATCTATGCATAGAAAGACATTAAGTAGTAAAAAGAAGGTTTTGCTCCATATATCCAATAGACAAGACAAGAACAATTTTTGAAAGAATTTTTTGTATTAAGGGCACCTGGGAGGAAAACAAGAAGATGTTTCCAATTCTCCTCAATGGGATGGGTTCTTGGAAGTCCTCAGCACTTCGGATCTAGCATTTCTCTCTCCTGTTGGTGTAGAAAACCCAGACAAAGATAGAACTCAAAGGGAGCTCACACAACAAATAATGGAAAATATGACAATGATAATGGCTCAAAGTCAGACCAAGAGTTTAGATCCAGAGTGATCTAATAGGCAACAAAAGGTGAAGAATGGTAGGAAAAACCCTCGTATTTATAACAAAATATTGGGTCATTCTAGATCTTGGTGCATGATTAAAATAACATTAACCAAATCTAGATCCACCTTTTATGGAATATTTTACTATATTTGTTGGAGGGAAAAAGTATTTGACTTGGGTCAAATCCCTTTATTTGTGAATAATAAATAAATAAATGATTTATTTATCATTTTAAGGAGGTGGTTAAAAGATAATCAAATAAATAATGATTTGTTTAATTATTTAAGGGTGATTTAGTCATATTTAACAAGGAATATTATTTAAATAAGGTTTAAATAATTATTCCTAGAAAATAATAAGATAAATAAAGATTTATCTAATTAATTTCCTTGTTTTGGGTTAAACATGACCAGGAAAATCAAACAAATATAGGTTTGTTTAATATTTCCTTTTGGGGTTTTTTGTTTAGACCATAAAAAACCTAATAAATGTGTTTTATTAAGTTATTTTACATAGTGAAGGAAATTTTACTTAGGGTAAAATTGGTCTTACATGGTGTACTTGGGTCCATCTAATGGTAGTAGGTTAGATGACCAAAAAATGGTGTAACAGATTGCCCCCCAGCATGCGAGTGTTAGGAGAAAATTGTATGACCGAAGTACGTTGTAAGAACTCAATCACTAGACATCAAAAGGGAAGTCGGAGAGAGAGATGTAAGGTAGACTAATGTGCTGAAGAACTAGACCCTGAGGAGACGAGACTTACAGGTGCAACAAGTCTCTTTTTATGAGAGGGTACCTGTGCTAAAGGCGGCGGGGGAGGCATACCTATGCCCGCCGAGACAAAGTACAAAAGAATAGTGTGTCCAGTAAACAAGGGACCGAACCATAAACTACAACCAGCATAAAAATGAGCCAGATAGAAATACAATGAAGGATCCCACATACATGCTGTGCCTGGGATAACAGCCAGGACTTATACAATAATATTTGAGTACATGAGATACAAATACAACCCAAATGCCCCCTGAAAATGGGGAAGTGCTCGCAAAATCTAACTGATACATGCAAATCAAAAAGGCGCTGCAAGCGGCTAAGGCCGACATCATCAAATATATGGAGCTGCATCAAAGGCTATAATGAAGAGGTCATCCGGGCATGTGGGGGGCTACCTGCAGGGCCACCCCCTCATGAGGGCTGAGACATCTCACACATACCCGGGAATCGCCAAGAGCTGCTGCTGCATCACTGAACCATCAAGTATACGGATCTCGATCATGCTGAAAGGAGCTGGAGCTGAGAAACAATCAAGTCAAAGGGTAAGGAGAAAGCCCTTTGCCTGATCTGAGGCACCGAACAAGAGTGGAAGCTGGAACCAAGGTACACCGCCCTCTAGACCAGCCTTCTGGAATGGATGAGCTGATGTCGACAGAAGGAGGTCCGCCATAGGTGAGGCAATGAGAGATCCTCAACTAAGGCGCGAGAGAAAATTGTCGAGCGACTGACAGACTAATACCAATGATGATGGTGAAATGGAGGGAACTGAGTAGCGAATGGATGAATTCCCTTGTTAGAGAATAAAGGGCAGGAATGACATGGCAACGACTGACACAAGATCATGAGGGATAGGGGAAAATGGGACTGAAAGCCATAATGTGCGACACAAGAGAGGGATCAAGCAATGAAGGATGGAAGACTATAGTGGGGTATAAAGGGACTCGGGATAGACTCCATGAATGTGATGATGACTCAACTTGGATGCTCTAAACAAGGGCGACTCGATGGTGCTGCCACACAGAAAAGAGCCCATGGGGGACCCGAAAAACATGAGTACAAGATGATAACTCATGACGAAAATCGACACAAACAAAGACAAGTATGGAGGCAAAGTGGTGCCCCAAGTACAAGTGTTGTAAGTGAGGAAATTTGATTTTGGGTGGAGGTGAAGTGACCCCTCTTGGACAAAATGTGTTCTGGTGAAGTGTTAAAGTACGAAAATGAAAAAGATGCTGGCTATCTAAAAGAAAATAAAACATGCATTTCAGAAGGGAAATGCTAAGGGTAATATTTCTTAAGATAGAGTGCATTGCGAGGATTAGGAAGGGGATTGCCTTCGAAGTCCTCTAAGAGGTATGCCCCCTTACCGAGATCCTTATTGATGATGTAAGGGCCTAGCCATAATGAGTCGAACTTCCCATGACCAAGGACATCATGGGCCTGGTCGTATACTAGAACAAGGTTGCCTTCGTGGAAAGTACGAGGCTGGACTTTTCTGTCATACTGAGCTTTGGTGCGTTTCTTGGCCGCTTCCATGGTTTGCAATGCAACACGACGGTCTTCGGAGGCACGCTCAAGCATGATAAGTAGTTGTTCTAGAGGTTGGGTGTCAGGGAGAAGTTCAACGGCCAGATGCAAGGAAGGGATGTCACACTCGATGGGTAAGACTGCCTCCTCTCCAAAAACGAGGTGGAAAGGAGTAAACCCGGTGGCGGTTTTAACAGAAGTTCGATAGGCCCACAAAGTAGGGAAGAGCATAAGATGCCAGTTGGTTTTGTGCTTATTCACCGTTCGTTGAAGCATGGTCTTGAGGATTTTGTTGACTGCTTCAACTTGGCCATTACCTTGGGGGTAATAGGAAGAGGAATATTGGTGCTCAAAACCCAAAAGTGAGGATAGCTCACGCCATATCTCATCTTCAAAATGTCGGCCATGGTCAGATACCAGTTGTTTCGGAACTCCGAATCGAGCGATAACGTGATTAAAGAAAAATAGGGCTATGGTAGCTGCCGTGTTGTTAAATGTTGGCATAGCCTCGGCCCATTTTGTGAAATAGTCAACCGCTACGATGATATATTTATGGTTACCAGCGGATGGCGGGCGACACTCCATGAAGTCGATGGCCCATTTACAAAAGGGACCAGTTGTGACGACAAGATGGAGGGGAGCTAGGGGAGCTCGTGCCTTAGGGGTGAAATGTTGGTAGTTGGAGCAGTGTTTGATTGCCTCAATGCAATCACTGAAGAGGGAAGGCCAAAAATACCCAGCGCACATGACTTTCTGGGCAGTAGCAAGGCCGGAGAGGTGGCCACCACAAGCACCGCTATGGCAGGCATTGAGGACCTGTTCAACTTCAGCGTGTGTGAGACAACGACGAAGGACAGTATCTATACCACGTCGATAGAGGTCGTCACTGATAAGGAGGTAGCGGGGGGCCTGGTGTCGGATACGTCGTCGAGCGTCACGATCAAGGTGAAGGGCGAACTTTTGGGTTCGTAAGTAAGTGAGGATATCGCCGTACCAAGGATCGTCCGAAGTAATGGCGAATAAGTGCTCATCATGAAAATCATCATTAACTGGGGGATCCTGCGTTCTAGTAGGTAATTCAGAAATGAGTTCAGCGAGGGCTAAACCTTTCTTAATTTTTGGTGTGACAAATTCGAGGTCGAATTCTTGAAGGATGACGACCCAACGGGCGTACTTCCTAGTGAGGATGCGACGACTCAATAGGAAAGCCATGGGGTTGGAATTAGTCACAACCTTGGTGGAACACATGAGGATGTAATGACGAAGTTTTTGGACCGAGAACATGACAGCCAGCGCTAGTTTTTCTTCATGTGAGTAGGAAACAGGGGGTCCTACGAGGTTCTTACTGACGTAGTAGATCACATGCTCGATAACATTGTCATCTTCCTAGATAAGAACTCCAGCGAACGAATAGGTGGAAGCAGAGATGTACAGAATAAAGTCCCTATCAAAATCGGGAGGGCAGATCAAGGGAGCGGATGTGAGAGCCTGCTTGAGGGCATCGAAAGACTTATGAGCATAGTTATCCCATACAAATGGGATGTTAGATCAGAGGAGTCTAAGGAACCCATGTGTGGTGGTGGAATAGTCAGGAACGAACCGTCGAAGAAAATTAGCTTTGCCTTGGAGACTTTGTAGCTGGCGTAAGGTACGCAGAATGGGAAGTTCAAGAATGGCTTGAACTTTCAAAGGGTCAAGAGTGATACCGTCCTTAGACACTATGAAGCCGAGGAGACGGCCGGCGGGAACGCAGAAGACACATTTCAATGGATTGAGGCGGATATTATACTTGCGACATCGGAGAAAGATGGTACGCAGATCGTGAAGGTGCTGCGCCCGATGCTTAGAACGCGGAGTGAGGTCCTCCAAATAGGCAAGGATAATATGAGCTAAGTCGTGGAAACAATAAGACATGGCCCGTTGAAAGGTGGCGCCGGCGTTTTTAAGGCCGAATGGCATGACCCGGTAAGCGAAAGTTCCCCACGGACTGATGAACGCGGTTTTAAGTTGATCAGCAGGATGGATGACGATTTGGTTGTATGCGGAGAAACCATCCATAAAGGATATAATCTCATGCCCCGCACACTCATCAATGATTTGGTCAATAAATGGTGTGGGGAAGTTGTCTTTGGGACAAGCTTTGTTCAAGTCACGAAAGTCCGTGCAGACACGGATGGTGCCTTGTTTCTTGAGGACGGGAACTGGGTTGGACACCCAAGTGGTATAATCAATGGGATAAATGAAACTCGTCTGCTTGAGCTTATTGATTTCGGCTTTGATAGCATCACGTCTGGAAGGATTAATGGGTCTCAACTTTTGACGGACTGGGTTGGCGTCGGGCCATGTGTCGATATGATGTTCAACAATGGTGGGATCGAGTTCAAGCATTTCGGAGTAGGACCAGGTGAAAATATCACGGAATTCTTTGAAAAGCTTAGTGTAAGCTTCAATTTCTTTCGGGATGCATTGGGCGCCCAAGGTGATATATTCTTCGATTCCTGGTTTGACCGAAATGTCAATTTTAATGGTAGGAGAGATATTGGCCATGTTTCCTTCTTCGAAAGCATCAGGTGCAGGGATGGGATTTTTGAACCAATCGACTGCATTAGGGATGAAGTCTTTAGTTTCCACAGCATATTGGTCATGGGACTGCCGTGGGAGGAATTATGCATGATGGTGCATGTCATCCCACGGAAATTCAGGGTTGGTCATGGCTTCCATAATGTCTTCATCGGACTGGAAGATTGGAAGACTAGAAGAAGGAGGATCACCCAATGATGTAGTAATGCCCGACTGGTCCTCTTGTGGAGAAGGGCTTAGATGTGCAACGTCAGCAGAGCCAAGGTCTACTGGGGTGGGGCCGAGAGTGTCCGCAGGTAGGAGATTAGGTGAATCATCTCTCGAGGAGGACGATAGGTAGAATATGGTGGTGGAAGGCTCCGTCGTGTTGACCACGGGAGGAGGAATGTGAATGGGAGTAGGAAGATCCTCTAGTCCTACCGAAGTAGAGTTCGAAAACAAGTGAGAAGGGGGCTTGTCATGCAGAGCATTGAATTGGCGGTACGTGTCTAAGGAGGAACGATACTCGTCAAGGCGGGGACAGAGGTGGGTGTAATGGCCATGGAAATCGCACAAAGCACAAGGGTGATTTGTGCGCAAGGTTTTGAGTTTCAGGATAGAATCCGGGATAGTGACGTAGACTTCGGGGATATCAGATTCGGGAAACGTCTCATTGACCAGGATCTTGAGGTGCGGAAATTCAGGACACGTATGGGTGGCGTGACCGAAAATATCATACAAAGCGCACTGGATAGCGCGCTTTGGCGATTGAGGAGGGGTAGGGTTCGCCGGGTGGCTGGGTCCTGATAGGTTGCCCCCTTGCGAGCTTTGCCTTTCTTTCTTGGAGCTGTCACCATAGGGGTAGGGTCCTGGGGAGGTGCGGGGGGCATGGTGGCAACGGAGGAAGCGAGGGGGACCGGTTGAACCGGTGTCAAAGAAAGATAGGGTTTGGGGTGACCAGGTGGGGTAGCGGCTGGAGGGTCAAGGTACCAGACAGGTATGCCCAGGGTCAGGTTAGGGAGGGAGAGGGTGGCCATGATAGGGACCGTATAGACTCCGGGAGGGGGAGTTAGGAAAGGTATCTGACCAACGGGATAATGGCTAGGAGGGACGGCTCCGAGATGGTTGAGGCCTGGGGTGACCGACCCGGGAGGATAGAGGGGTTCAGGGATACCAGCTGTAGGAGAAGGGCCAGAAGGAGGAGGTCCGGCTAGCTGAGATGAATGACTAGGAGTGGGTTGCGGTGGGCGAGGTTGAGTCTGAGGTTGCTGACTAGCCGAAGCGGGTTGCTTAAGGGCAGCCTGAGATGATTGCATCATGCAAACATTCGATAAGCTGGGATCAGAGGTATGAGGAGGAGGGAGACCAGGGAAAGTTCCAAGTAGGGAGGAATATTTGTAGACATCGGGAGAGACACTGGTTAAGGAATCAATGGTTTGCTTATTGGCTACAAAAGAGATGGTCGTCTCTGGGGAGGTCTGAGACGGTGGCTCATGATAATTCAACTGGTCGATGGTGACTATCTTTCCATTGTGAGGAAAAGACATCTTGCGAAAAAACGCGGATGGGACAGAAAACATGGCATAGGTGTAGCTTCACCCCAATAGAATGTTGTAGTCTATAGGGGCGTCGATGACTTCGACGTCAACGCAAACAGTCTTACCGGCAAGGGTGATAGGACAATTATGAAAAAGGCCAATGGGTTGGGAGGCGTGGCCGTCCCACGCTCGAAGGGTGATCGTGGAAGGGGCTAACTCAGGAGATCCGAGTTGCTTCCAAACCGAAGCGGACATCACATAGGTGGATGCCCCCTCATCAATTATACACCGAGCAACGTTTGTGAAGGCCAAGAAGTCTCTGGGGGGCGCACCTTGGGGCCGCAATGATGACAACAAAAACACGGCACGAGGGGAAGAAGAACGACCGACAAAGGCAGGGAGGTGCAGAATCAAGTGATTACAATGTTGAAACAAGGGCAAAAAGGTGCAGTGTCAATTGATTTTAAAGTCTTTGCCTGGCGGTGTAAACCAGGCTCTTCTTCGCTTAGGGTGAGTGTGTGGCGTGCATTAATTTTAATTTTTAAACCCTTTTCATTTGAGAGCAAGAGAAAAAGTGTGTTGCGTAATTGAAAATAATGCTGCAAAAACAGTATATAATGCTGAAATAACAGAAAATTAACAGCTACTAGTGCATCGATTCAACCCAAAAAGGCGGGTCTCTCAAAAATAATCTAAAAGAGGGAAAAAATCTAGTCAAAACACACTAAAAAGAGGCCAATAGATTGAGGGTCGAAAGGGATAGGGATCTAAAGGAGAAAGCTGCTGAAAAGAGGTGCAGATCACAGCCAAGAGGCAGAGGCAAGGTGGCTGGAAAAAGGACTAAATCAACAAAAAGCAGAACGGACAGGGAGGAGGTCCTAAAGGGAGGTCCAAACAAAACTACAAGAGGTGGTTTGAAAGGAAGAAACGCTGATTTAAAGGGATCTGAGAATGAGGTATCAGATCTGAAAAAGGGAAGCCTGAAACTCTGAAAAATCAGACACCTGAAACAGCTAAAACTCTTCCACCAAAAGTGGAGGGTACTGAAGCCCTAGGGGGCTAGGTTCCCACTTAGATGAGCAAAACAGATCAGAAACAGGTCTGAATGGGTGGAGACAGAGGCTGGAAAACCCTGACAGCAGCTTCAACAAAACCTAGAAAAATTTCAGAAAACAGCAGAAAAAAGCACAGGTCGCAGGTTCTGACTTGTTTTCCTGTTCAGGTCGCAGAAAAGGGGCTGAAAAGTGCGACCTAGAGTCCATGTCACAGTTTTTGGGTTGAAAAGTGCGACCTGCAACTCCGGTTGTCTCGGCGGCAGATTTTCGGAAAAGTTGCCGTCTCAGTTGCGGCTGATGTCTGTCACCTGCGCAATAGGGCCAGAAACACGCGGAAGTTAGAAATTTTAATGTTTTATGGTTTTATAGGTGAAAAACAACATGAAAATAGGAAAAACAAAAAGCTGAAAAGAAACCCTAGGGTCTGAAGTAGCTGGATATGCAGGAATATGAAAAACGACAGCGGTCGTAATTGAAAACCCATGTGGAGTCGCCAATTGTTAGTATGAATCCTTTGTCGAAGTGTATGAAAAAATACCACTTTAGCTACGCATAACTAATAGCCCTAACATCAAATATGGCTTCCAATATCTTCAGATCTGCAGTTAGTTGATCAAGACAAGATCTTCAAAAACCAAATCTATGCATAGAAAGACATTAAGCACTAAAAAGAAGGTTTTGCTCCATATATCCAATAGACAAGACAAGAACAATTTTTGAAAGAATTTTTTGTATTAAGGACACCTGGGAGGAAAACAAGAAGATGTTTCCAATTCTCCTCAATGGGATGGGTTCTTGGAAGTCCTCAGCACTTCAGATCTAGCATTTCTCTCTCCTGTTGGTGTAGAAAACCCATACAAAGATAGAACTCAAAGGGAGCTCACACAACAAATAATGGAAAATATGACAATGATAATGGCTCAAAGTCGGACCAAGAGTTTAGATCCAGAGTGATCTAATAGGCAACAAAAGGTGAAGAATGGTAGGAAAAACCCTCCTATTTATAACAAAATATTGGGTCATTCTAGATCTTGGTGCATGATTAAAATAACATTAACCAAATCTAGATACACCTTTTATGGAATATTTTATTATATTTGTTGGAGGGAAAAAGTATTTGACTTGGGTCAAATCCCTTTATTTTTGAATAATAAATAAATAAATGATTTATTTATCATTTTAAGGAGGTGGTTAAAAGATAATCAAATAAATAATGATTTATTTAATTATTTATGGGTGATTTAGTCATATTTAACAAGGAATATTATTTAAATAAGGTTTAAATCATTATTCCTAGAAAATAATAAGATAAATAAGATTTATCTAATTAATTTCCTTGTTTTGGGTTAAACATGACCAGGAAAATCAAACAAATATAGGTTTTTTTAATATTTCCTTTTGGGGTTTCCTGTTTAGACCATAAACAACCTAATAAATGTGTTTTATTAAGTTATTTTACATAGTGAAGGCAATTTTACTTAGGGTAAAATTGGTCTTACATGGTGTACTTGGGTCCATCTAATGGTAGTAGGTTAGATGACCAAAAAATGGTGTAACACTCTTTCCCAAAGATAAAATCTAGAGGATATTTTGGCAAGTATGCCAAGCATGTCTCAAATGAATATGTTTGAGTCAATGAATGCTTGGACCGGTTGTAAGCATGTTGACTGTAGTGCAAATGTTCATCCCAAAATTTAGGATGCTTGCTGCAATAACTACGAAGAAGATGTATTACCATTATGTCCACCACTTTTGTTTGGCCATCAGTTTGCAGATGAAATGTTGTGATATTTTTCAATTTGGTGTCCATAAGTCCCCATAAACTTGACCAAAATTTCCCAACAAATCAAGAATCTCAATCATAAATAATGGATGTGGGCAATCCAAAATTCACCCATACATCTTGAAAGAACAAATGTGCATTTTGTTCAACTATAACCTACTTATTACAAGGCATATTTATATACATATTGCTGAAACGATCCACAACTACATAAAGATGATCATGACCTTTATTAGACATAGGTAGACCTCCCACAAAATCTATAGAAACACTTTCCCAAGGACTGGAAGGAACATGAAGTGGAGTATACAATCCAAACTTTCTATTGCTAGGCTTATAGATAGCACATAAAAAACATCCTCTTACATATCGTGATACATTTTCATTCATATGAGGCTAGTAACAACAACTCTGTAATTGTGCCACTGTCTTTCCTACACCAAAGTGTCTAGTAATAAGAGAAGTATATGGTTCCCTTACGATGTTGACTCTTTCTACCTATGGATTACATAGCTTGCCAAGATGATACAACAATTTATCATGCACAAGATAATCTAATTCTTGTACTTGGTTACCTTGACACAAAGTTGCATATACATCCTTAAAATCCTCATCTAAAGCGTATTTCTCAACATAGCTCTAATGCATGATAGAATTATGCTTAAGAATAATGGATGAACTAATAATTGTCCTAGATATCATATCAATTTTTTTTTTATAGATACCTTTCTTATACCTTATCACTAGGTATAATTGTTGTAAGAAACCCATCCATCTGAAGTGCCTCAGTTGTTGTAGTTTGGTTTGTGATTTCAAGTATTGCAATGGTTGATGGTCAGTGTGAATGATAATTTTGTTACCCATCAAGTAATGTTTCCTTTTTTTTACAATTTGCACCAAATCATACAATTATTTGTCATATGTAGGATAGTTAATGACTGCAACATTAAAGTTTCAGAATGATAACAGATGGTATTAACATGTTGCATCAATATTTCTCTCGTGGAATAGTCACTTGCATCGATTTGTATCTCAAATGATTGTTTCCAATATGGAAGTGCAAGAACTCATGATGTATTGATCCTCTCTTTTAACGCATCAAAGGATTTCTATTGCTTGCCTCCCCACTGGAAAACATGTTTCACACTTTTCAAAGCAAGTAATGGAGCTGCAATGGAAGAAAAGTTATAAATTAACTTTCTCCAATATTGGGCTTCTCCCAAGAAGCTTCTAGCCTTTTTTGTAGTCTTGGATTTTGGCCAATTCAAAATTAATTTGACCTTTGAGTGATCTATCTTCAACTCACCCCCTCCAACAATTGACCCAAATATGCTAAAGAGGCTTTCCCAAATTCACATTTAGACAGATTTAAAAATATATTTTATTTCTTTAAGACATTTAGAACTTGCCTAACATGATTGACATGCTATTCAAAATTCTTGCTGAAAATCAGTATGTCATCCAAGTATACTATCATAAAATCATCAAGAAAATGCCTTAAAAAAACATTCATAATTCTCATGAATGTAGAAGGATCATTACAAAGCCCAAGTGACATAACCAACCACTCAAACAAACCTTGATTTGTCTTGAAGTCTGTCTTCCAAATATCTCCTTCAACAATCCTAATTTTATGATAGCCACTCTTCAAGTACAACTTAATGAAATAAATAACATCTTTCGATTTATCAAGTAAATCAGCAATTCGAGGAAGAGGGTAACAATTCTTTACCGTTATTTTGTTCAAGGCTCTAAAGTCCACACACATGTGCCATGTACCATCCTTATTTGGCACTAAAACAATAGGTGACCCACACAGAGATGTGTTTGTTCTGATGACCCCTTTATCAAGTAACTCTTGGATTTGTTTCTTAATTTTTGCATTCTCCATGACTGACATCCTATACATGTCAATGTTTTGAAGAGTAAAATCTTGCTACAATTGGATCTCATGTTGGATTCCTATTTTAGGAGGCAATCTTATAGGTTCCTGAAACATCTCATCATAGGTGTTAAAAACCTCAATCAAATCAGATTTTAATCTTGCATCACATCCTTGAAAGTGTTGGGCCGTGAATACGACCACTTTTTAACACTTATTTAATCCATTTTTGCTCTTCTTTATCATGTCATTTATTATAATTTATCATATAAATCCATTTTATAATGATTTATGTTCTTATGGATGAATATTATTTCTTCTCCTTTATTTTTAATAAATTGATGATTATTAGGC